>JABUQX010026623.1:45000-55628 GCA_015478945.1 Trachelipus rathkii | reverse complement strand
ATCTCGAATATTGTCTGTTTTTTAAGCACGATTCAGAAGCAGGCGGATCTTAGTATCACGACTGTAACGCGTAATTACATCATTTGAACATTTCACTAGCTCATAATGAATCCATTAGGGTTTATAGACTTCACCCTTTTTTCGGCGAAATTCGCAAATCTCCACTCAATCCAGTTTTAAAGTATATTTGGAACACCTCAACTCATTGAGATTGATAGAGTTCGGAATATAATTTTAAATTATTAAAGATGAATGAAGACATAAAAATGTATTTAAAAAAGAACAAGATTTTTAGAGTCAGTGCTACATTAACGAAATTGGCAAATGAACTCGAGAAGGATACTGGATTGTTTTAACACATCGCCTCGTCACATTACTTGCAGGAGGACACTGGATAGTTATATATAGGGATAAAAATGGTGTTGTTTATCTTCTTGATTCTTTGTATTTAAAATTCATATTGGAGTAATTATTATGTAATTTTCTTTTTGAGATATAATAATATAAATTATAAAAAACTTTATCGCCTTCCCCGTGTTCAATCTCCTTCCCATATCTCCACATTTATTGCTGCGACTTATCTCGTATTTCTTCAATCTAGTTTTTTAAACATCATGGTTTTAATAACTTGTTAAACTATTTCTATGTTCAAAAATTTATATGTTAACGATTGTGTAATTTCTAATCTATTCGTTTATCAATTCTTTAAGATGAATACAACTCTCTTGATTTTTTAACTCCTCATCTAAGAGCTCTATTCTTCATATGAATCCTAAGTAAATATATATATATATTACAACCTATATATATATTACTTATATAATATATATATATATATATATTATATATATATATAATATATATATATATATAATGAATTGTAATATGTCAGTGTATATGAACCACACTATAACTCTCACGTTCTTCTATCCTCTAATAAAATATTTCTATGTTTTTAATTTCGGAGTTTATCCTAGAAAAAATTCATTAGATGACTATATATATATATATATACAGTATACAGATACCCATTATATGAACTACTATCAAGAATTTTTAAGTGGGTAAATATAATGGAAACAGTATGCTATATTATTATACCCTAATTCTGATATTTGAAGATTCCTAGTTGTTGTAATAACTTTCTTCACCGTAGAACAAATGTATATTGCAATATATAATACGTAAAGGTAGTTAGCTTATAGGAGCTTATCACTTATATTCAATAAGGTGTTGGTTTAATTTATATAAAATAACATATATATATGAATGTCGTGCTATCTAGACTATACATCAAGATTATTTTATTATTTTCACGGTATCCGTGCACACTCACTAGCGATCCTGATATATATATATAAATGTGTATTTGTATATGTGTACTGATAACGAGTATAATACATATAGGTCTTTAGGATACGTGTATCACTAAGTACTGAGCCTCACACTGTGAAAGTAAGGAACATGAGACTGCATACTTCCTATATATAATCAACTAACGACAAGTAAGTATTTATCATTGGTTCTATATAAATATAAATGATTACTATAATACTGATTGAACACACATTTAATATACGGAAATCAAACCATGAATATATTAATAAAAAACATTTATTATTATAGAGTCAATTAGTGTACACACGTTTTTATAATTATGAAATAATCCCTGTGCCTAATTAATCTATAAATTTCATGACTAAGAGAATAATATCGATAAATCTATCAGCAAGATATCCAAATCTTGACGAACGTTATTAAAGAAAAGCTTTTTATATCACTTATTATTATAATAACAACTATAAGCCATTAAGTTAGTGGTTACCTAGACAGACAAAGAGATCTAGTAATTTATTTAAGTGATAGAGAGTTCATAAAAATTATTCATATAGAGTATTAAAATTTATAAGGTATTATTATATAATAATATATACATAGATTCTCTGTAAATAAAATAGCTGCTATATAATCTTTCGCCTGCAGCGTTCGAGGATCGTGAAGAGCTAGTTGAGTATCAGCCGAAATCGCCCAATAGGGAAGGGAGGAATCTACACATATAAATATCGGAAAAGTCTTCTAAGAGGTACCACTAATATTTACTAGATGAAATAAAGATGCTTTTGAATTCCCGAGAGAGAAATGTAATATCATAATTATTATTTCATAATGATAAGTGTGCATTATATTCGTAATATATTATAATCTATATTTTCCAATTTCTCACATAATACAGAGATATAAATGATATTGGTATACTTCACATCACTAATTATTAAATTTACATCACAAGCTACATGCACACATACATAATTCTAATATCATCATTACATAGCATTTCACATTATAAAAATATGTATATTATTTATATTAATATTCTTTTAAAGTATAATATTATAAATTTTATATTTATATCATTAAACTCAGAAAATTAAAATATATTATCACAAAACTACTATATATATATATATATATATATATATATATAATATATATATATATATATATATATAATATAATATATTTCAGGCTTGAGTCAAAGTACATTTTTCAAGTACAGAGGTTTTCAGAGGTTTTCAAGTACAAGTACTTTATGAAACTTGCAAATTATATATATATATATATATATATATATATATATATATATATATTATACTATATATATATATATAATAAACTATATATATATAATATATATGATATATATATAATATATATCATCACCCACCTTCTCTCCCCAAGACTGGGGGTAAGGTGCGTAACATGCACCGGAAACAGAAAAACAGTAGAAAAATAGAAAGTCGAAAAGAAAGCCAAGCCTTACCGCCCACTTTATACCTTTTAGTGAGAACTCGTCGAAGCCAGAAAATCCACCATAGAACCCTCACTATGGCATCTCGTCAATGTGGGGTTCATCCCTTGGCCCAGGTGGGCTACAACCATACCCAAATCACAAAACCCAGCCATTCACTCCTGTTATGCACCTTTCTTCTCGCCTCTGCCAAACTCACATCTCTCTCCTCCAGACATTCCTTTACTGACTCAACAGACTTTTCCTTCGATCTCCAGCCAGTCGATTCCCAGCACACTCACCACTATACATTCGTTTAACCAACTGACTATCATCCATCCTTTCCACATGATCAAACCATCTCTCATTTATTCTCTTATTTACCCATTTCTTCACACCACACAACTCTCTAGTACGTTCATTCCTCATTTTATCAATTCTTCTCACACCTAACACTCCCATAAGATTGTCCATCTGAACACACTGTACTTTAGATCTATACCTCTTATTTCAGACCATAGTCTCACTACTATACATTAACACAGGTAACAACATACCCTCATGAAAGACCCTAGCGCACTCAAGACTTAGTGCATTTACATCCACAAACGATTTAATTGCACCAGCCGCCTTTCTGCCATTCATAACTTTCCTACTACACTCTGTAACATCCGTTCCCTTTTCATCCAACATATATCCTAAATATTTAAACTCGGACACTTTTTCCAGAAGCTCACTATCTAACATAACCTCACACCGAGGACTATCCTCACCCACAATCATAACCTTACTCATAACTACGTTTACTTTCAAACCCCTCCTTTTACACACCCTACCAAATCTCTCTACCAATACTCTCAAACTCTCTTCAGATTCGCAGTACATACCAAATCATACTCATACAATAGGTAGGGAACCCTCCACTCTCTTCCATTCTCCATCATTCTAACACCATCCCTGCCACCCCCACCTTTAATTCTTTCATAACTCCATCCATATACAAATTGAATAACCAAGGAGACATAACACATCCCTGCCTCACTCAGCTATTAATATTAAACCAATCACTTTCCACCCCATTTATTCTTACACGCGCTTCACTATCGTCATACATACTTTTGATTCCGTTCAGAAGCTTACCACCAACACTATATACCAATAACACCTTCCATAGAGCTTTCCTATTAATCTTATCATACGCCTGATGCAAATCCATAAAACCTAAATGAAATTTATTCTTCTCCTCCCTCATTTTCCCAATCATTTGTTTCAATATAAAGATTTGATCTACACATTCTCTACCATTTTTCTAAACTCAACAGTTTTCACACAATCAGTCCTTCAGTCACTCGACGCACTATTCCGACCAAAATACCAGCATATATCATCCCTATAACACTCAATAAATTAATTCTCCTATAATACCTACAGTTACCTTATCCCCCTTGCCCTTATACTTATAAGGGTGCTATAAAACCAAAAAAAAAAAAAAAAAAAAACACATCCAATCTCTTCTGATTGCCTAATAATACATTAGGTATTTGTATTTGTCCCTTCTTACATATATGTCTTTTATATGTACAGACTACGGCAACCTATCTACACCAGGACCATGGCACAGCTTCACTCCTCCAACGTTTGCAACATTGCCCACATATATCGTTTTTATATTGACAAACAAATCTACGGTAGTTGGCCATCAAACTATACCAAACTCCACCAAAAGTCCACACACATCAACTTCTGTCTGAGAGCTAAAAACATCTATAGGAATTTGGTATTCTTTTTCTTGTTAAGTATATATAATATATATATATAATATATTTAGTGACTCTGTATTAAAATTTGATCTTAAATAATAAATGATTGGTATTTTATTATGAAGACTGGATAATAATAGAGCCCAATTTATTATAGTAATTAGGATATATTAATTGAAAAAAAATATCGTACAATAATAATTTGCTTAGTGCATAAATAAGCCATTCTACTTTTCTTATTTCCCTTTTGTTAACGTAAGTGGATAACTTTAATTTTTTACTGTATATAATCGTATAATTTTAAAAGAGAATATTGATTAAAAAAAAATTTCCATATGAACATTTAATCTTTTCACGAAGACAGTATAATATCTATTATACACAAATCACACAACTTTTATTTTGTCCAAAATCGTTTTAATGTTCGAGAAGGGGGTTATAAGCACGATGGCACCGACCAAATAATAGTGAACGATCTCGTCAACACTGTATATACTATCTGCAAATTTTACAGAGTACAATAATGAGTGCATAAGTATATATATAAGTATTGACTACCAAAAATATAGTAAATTTTTATAAGCACATAAGTTATAAAAGTATGTAAAAACTACTGTTTCGTTTTAGAAACCATCACTAAAAAGCCTTAGAATATATATATATATATATATATATATATATATATTATATTATATATATATATATATATATAATATTAATATATAATATATATATATATTATAATTATATATATATATTAATATATATATACTACTATATATATATAATTACAAAATTAACTAGACACATCACAAGCGTAGTGGCGAAAGGAAGGGTAGGAAAAGGAGTTGATAGATAACGCGAAAGACCACTATTATATGGAATCAATGACAATAATCATGGTTGAGGAATTTCACTTCCACCCATGAATACCGTATGGATTATTGATAGAAGTGTGAGGCCTAAAGGTGTTAGCCATATAAGTGAGTCTCGAGCAGTTAAGGTACGGTAAGTTATCGAACGCTGCATAAACACACACATATAAATGTATTGGTATTAACATATATCAGTGCAAACGGCCGCTAGGGGGAATGTTGGGTTTGTCTCAATACCTGAGTCGTTATTTATGTACCACCCTCTGGCTAGCGGAATGACTGCCTAGTTACATCACTTCTCTATATAGCAATGCTCTCTGATGAGTAGTACCTATGTACCTTGAGGACAGTTATTTTGATCCATATAAGTATGCGCAGTACCTGTAGATACAGGATGCACGAGGGAGAAGAGGATTCGTTAATACATGCGACGCGCACCTGTCGGATCCGACGTTTCGTATCCTCATCACTCACCATCACTATAAATAGCTTCGGATCTTTGAGGGTCTCAGTCGACGACTATATATCATTTAAGAGAAGTCTCTCAAATATCCTAACAGCACTGTCACACGAGATACTATGCTCTTCTATATCATGAAGTTGATCTGTTATCATCGACATACTTGGGCCTAATCTCTCGTGATGGTGGGTCTGCATGTCTTGATAGTAGACTCCTTACGCGCACTAGTCTACTTTCGAGAGTGTCATCTGAGTACCGCGCGAGATAATTGTAAGTCGCAACGGATAGCGCATAGAGGATAGAACAGTCCGTAGTGTAAATAGTAAAGCAGATTTGCTTGACGTAGCTCGAAAGAACATTAAGGTGTACCTCGCTCAAAAACTCTACTCACTACAACGCGATGCACCCAGAATAATGCATGAGACATTAGAGAGCAATATGAAACAGCGATGTCACCTCTCTTCCGTCACATTGAAGAGCGAGTAACCGCTATACCCATCTGAACATGAAGTATTTAATAAGTAATATTACCTTAAAATATGTTCAAATGATGCAATAACCAATGAAAGTTATTTTCCACTAAAGATGCTGGTGTCAAATGACTCTAGAGTGGACTGTTACCACGAGGACCCAGCATAAGCAATACGTGTCTATGGCGCGAAACTGCGCAGTGCCGTGAGAAGAGGCGACTGCTGTTGAGCGTCCTAGAGTGTATCGTTGCGAATAACCGGTCTGCTGTACTGCCACACTGCCATGTTCGCTCCTATAGGATCAAATGAAAAAGACACCCAGTATGTTCTGCTAGCCCTTCGATGTGCGTATTGAGTTGCAGATAAGAAAATCCTATATTGCTAGTACTCTCCTGTTGTAGTCTAGGTAATTACTATATTACGATATGATATGGTTCAGATCGAGACGCACTACTTTGCTAAATTTGAAGAGTCATTCTTTCTACCCACACCTAAGAAAAGAGAATCACACAAATGTTCAGGTATTGAAACAGCCTACATGAAATCGTGTCAACTTCGCTAAAATCCATTTTTGAGGATAAATGCAAATTTTGAGAGTGCTCTCACTGTTGTCACACTTACGTATAACTGACACTAAACCGTGGATAGCTAGCGCGGTGAAATATGTGAGACAAAGTTACACAAGTCATAATATAACATTGGTAGATAGAAACAAATTAAAATACCCACTGTCCATCATTCTATTAAAGGAAAATATATTTTTTCTACATAAGCGATGTACTATCGGGCTATAGCGTAATACACCACAACGGAATTCGAGTTTGTCAATCACAGGTTTTTATGCAAAAGCTTTCCTATCTAATAGACAAGAAGTATGTGGAATATTTAACGGTAATTACTAGCTCTCACAATATTTTGCTGTCTGTAGGCACACGCGTCAGGTTTTCCTTAGTGGCACATCACTAATCACACTGCCTCAGTGGACAATAGACGCAACGGCGTTGAGCGCGCGACTTCATATTATCTCCGTTAAACTCAACAATCTATACCTAATATCATACTATAGAAACTCCTATATGCTCACATATATTGCTCCCCACTTATAATAATAATCGCATTTATATATTCACAGTTATATAATCTTACACAGAGAGTGGACAATAGATATCATATGAGCCACATAATTTGTTTTAATAATAACATTTGCACCATTCTTATACGGCATCAAAATGCCCTGAACTTATTGTGTATTTAATCATTCTAACATTCCTAACCAACTAGCTTAGCTTAAGCAGACGACCATATTCCTACTTTATGAGAGTCACGACTCAAAGAGTATGAGCGAATCTAGTGTATTCCGTATCTTGCACGGACTATCCTGCTATTCCTACATTAAATATGGTCTTGATAACATACTCACGTATGTCGAAGCAAGTTTTGATTTAGGTACTGCACTAACTCTATCTCACCTCCCTTTCCATAATCCGATCTGAACTCCATTCAGGAGTAGGTCCGTACTCCTTAATACGTTATCTCTTCTCACTACCATCTCTCTCTCGTATCTCACTCGCGAGCTTCTATGCACTACTGTTAGCTTCGAGTTTACATTCTTCTTTACCTTTCACTGAAGCGTATTATGCTCCTCACACTCCTCCGAGAGCACACCTCTCACGACAGCCCCTTCATCGGATATATTGAACACAGCATCCACAAACTCACGTATACTACAGTAAATGGATACAGAAATCACTATAAGTCTTGAGAGAGGAGGAGATAGTTGTATCACTTGGGGACAGTGTGAACATAACTGTGACTTTTTCTCTCTCACTGACATTTCGTGCGTTTTTCTATGAGAGCAAGAATTCAACTCCGTCTTCCACCAGGCTCTGTCTTATATAGAGAGAATCAGTCATCTTCGCACTCTCTCTATGAGTGCTTTCTACTAGTATGAACACAGACACAACATATCTTCTAATAGACTACAATCTCTTTCTACTTGCGTATAAAGTCATTTCGTCTTGGCGAACTATATATATATCTTTCTCTCATTGACTTTTTATAGTAGATGATCACGTGTTTCCTCTCACCAAACAAGTTTTATAAGAGGTTTAGTAACTAACCGAGCTTATCAGAGCTATAATCGACTATCGTTGGCTTTAATGGTAGAGCGACAATAACGTCCGTACATGGTAAAGTATATATATAGGTTTAGCAGAGTGAGTTCGATCCCTAGTCTAGGAATTCATAATAGGTAGATAAATTCACCTAGAGAAGTTATACCATATGCTATGAAACAGGTTATGACCCGTGTATATAGTATTAAACATTAAAAAAAAAAAAAAAAAAAAAAACATAAAATAAAAAAAAAAAAAAGGTTTTTTTGAGTGACGTCTACATATATACCACTTATACTCAAATTTATTTCTTGTTCTCTAATGAAGTGTATTTAGCATTCCACAGGCCTTCTTTTGATATATTGATAGAGGTTGATGAAGTGTTGTGCTTTTCGCACTCCTTATCTAAGTTCTCTTTTCGCTCAGAAGTTTCTCTGTCGCTATACTTATACTATATATATACTCTCTCAAAATATCTTTCTCGCCGTATACTGATCCTTATTGTTAGTCAATATATATTATCATTGTATAATTTTCTTAACTATCTAACTAATTAACGAAACTTTAATAAAATCTAATTATATATCTATATCATTATACTTTGTCCCTACATTACTTAAATATTATATATATTAATATATATATATATATATATATATATATTATATATATATATATATATATCTATATATAAATATCTAAAAAAAAAAAAAAGAACATAAATAAATAAACTATATATAATATATATATATATATATATACATAAGCATATATATATTAATAATAACTTAGAACGAATAGAAAGAGTAGACATATACTATCCAATATGAACTCATTATCTATATATGATTTTATATCAGTTATATATATTAGAGATAATATATTAAACAAAAATCTTTAAATGAGACCTATTAAATTTAGAAACGTACTCTTTACAATTTCCTAGTTGGTTGTGAAGTTCTAAGTACATATAACTATTGAGCTTATATTCGTATAGATAGAGGACTGATTGAGTTTCATAATATATCACTCCTATTTGAGGATATTTATTTGATTAATAATATATCTGACCTAGTTGATTAAAAAAAAATAGGTTTCTCACCTATATATTTAAATAGCTCAACTATATTTTAAATTAAACCCAAATAAAAGATAATTTAAACATAATAATATGTAATTAATTATTTAATAATTAAAATACTTTTAATTAAGGACGGACTATAGAACAATCAAAATTAAATAAAATAATAATTAAATATATATATATATATATATTAATATATAATAATATATATATATATATATATATATATTATCATATATATATATATATATATATAATAGATATAATAATATATAAATATATAATATATATATATCTTAATATTAATTCTGTATTACATATATATTATATATATATATATGGAAAGCTCTATAAAATAGGATACGTTTATTGAAACAAGTATAAATTAATATATATATATATATATTATTATTATAAATTCAACAAACAACAAAAACAAAAAAAATGTCCATGTCTGTTGGCACATTAATGTAATTACGCGCTTACATAAATAAAAGCACTTATTTGTCAATATATGGCACAAAGTGTACGTATACAACGTGTACACGTTGTCGGCCTCCTCATGTTTGTATACTACTAGCAGTTCGTCGTCAGGAAAAACACTGGGAGAGTACAGAGTTAACGAGGCCTAAAAGCCTTCGATTCCCCCTTTTCAAGAAGGGAGGTGTGAGTGGAACCACCCCAGATATGCAATATGTACTCTATACAAGGACGAACAACTCCTCTATACAAGGCAAGCAAATGGGGTGGTGTGAAGAAGTTCTGAAGACGCCTCGAAACACACAATCTTTTAGAAGCTTGTTTAGAAAGAGAAAAAATGTGATCCTTTCAAGAAAGGTTACGAGAAAAGGAAAATACCAAGAATATCAAGAAAAGGAGAAGATTTGAGTTGTGTGATTTTAGAGACGAAATTATAGCTCTGTAGAAGGTTTTGTCAATTAGATGGATGCAGGACCCGAGTTTCTGAGACATTGAAAACAATCATATTTTCTCTGCGCAAATTAGAAATGTGAGAAAGTTTAGAGGTTAATTAATCCAATGCTACTTAATGTTGCATGGGATGCCTTTCAAAATACA
>JABUQX010026623.1:32500-40000 GCA_015478945.1 Trachelipus rathkii | reverse complement strand
AGGTAATAATGTGTATATATTATATATATATATTATATATATTATATATATATATATATATATATTATATAATATATATATATATATATATATAATATATATATATATATATATATATATTTATCCCCTTGGTAAATGCCAAGGTCTACTAAATTCCACCGGATAGGCCAAAACAAGGCGACCATGGCCCCGATTAACGGAGCTTGAAGTGTGCAAGAGCAGAACAACACACCAAAACATCTTACATACAATCAATCATACAACCTACAAACCACTTTTCTTATTTAATTAAAATCTGAATGTACATGTACCTAAACAATTGAAAAAATCTAAAACTCATACGTCAACTCTCTTTCCTGAAGCAAGTTTAAACAAAAAAAAAAAAAAAAATACACTATTCTTATTAAAAATTCTTAAAATATACTGTGAGTGAAACACTGAAAACGTCTAAACAACGTACGAAAACACCTCTCAGAAGCTTTACAATCTTTTAACAAGTCACTTATTACGATGCATATACAAGCTTAAAACCTACAAACCACAAACAGACCTTAGCATACAATGTACTGTGCCTAAACATTGAAAAGACCTAAACACATAGGCACACTCCTCTCTACACAGTTTAAAAACATACAAACACAATACTTACAAATATATAAACCCACAAGAAATAATTTGAAGTTTTTAAATTAACTGTCGAAAAGTTTCAACAACCAAAATACACTTCGTAAAACAACTGCCATGCAAGTTTGCTAAAACAACTGCACAATTTTGAACTCTTAAAAATACTTTCTTTATTTAAAATTCTAAATTGCCACTTTGTTTACTTGGTGTATAGAAAAACAAATAAATAAGACTCTCAGCACGCAGTTTCAAACACACAAACATGCTTACAAACGTAAATAAAACACACTATTTCTTATTTAATTTTTTTAGATCTACTGAGGCTTAAACACTGAAACGCCTAAAACAACATAACAAAACTCCTCAACGCAAAACATACCTATCGCAGTAAGCACACATCCTTATATGTATTTCGAAATGTAAAACTCTAAAAAGCATAACTCAAGCATACAAACGCCACAAGTTCAAGGAGACAAGCACATTTTGATTTATTTAAATTCTTAATCTAGTACTATATCTAAAACATTTGAAACAACTTAAACACATAACGGTACACGCCAAACCCTCAACAAACGCTTAAAACAACACAATTTATAGGTATTATAACTAAGGTAAAAAAACGTTTTAAACATTAAAAAATATACGAAAACACTTAACATCAAAACTTGCATACATCGATCTAGATATGCTCATGGGCGTAGTGTGTACGTTTTAGGGTTTAAAAAGCACATTTAAATTTAGAAGGATTAATGTAGCGAACAGGCTATCATCACCATTCAAACCATTTCTTTTGGCTTCTTACGCAAGAAACATTTGTAATACATTTTTACAAACCGAAGTCCTCATATATGCCATTTAAACTTTCAGTTATTCCATAACTTTAATTTAGAAGAAGTCAAAAGTCCCTATATTGTCTCTTTAACCATAAAGCTTGTGGTTATAATGTCAGTTTACTTAATTGAAACTGCTCTCTATAATGTGACCCAACAAATAAGCTGGAAATGAACGTCAATAATCGCCAAATTCTAAAGTCACACGCTAAAACTTCCAAGAAGACATTCTGCTAATTTTTCATGTAGGTAACTCAAAGGAACCTTTAATAAACTTTCATTTAATACATTACATAAATCATTAATTTAATATTCATGGTTTTATATTAACTTGGAACTGTTTATTTCATAAGGAGATTTCAGAGAAATATCTAACATACCTTTCCCATTTTAAATGAATTTACATAAAATATCCTTTTATAGGCACATAACATGCAAATATAAACGCTTCCAACATATTTTTATATAACGCTTTGAACTGTGGAAAAACACATACATCGACAACCACATAAATGGCAACTCTCCACTAAGACGCACCAGGTAACACAAACATTCAAATGTAACAAGCAATACACAAATTTTTATTTTTAATTTTACTGTACTAAAACTCCAAAACCCAGATAACATACAAAGCCCGCACCTACCCACACTCGCAAACAAATCCTTAACGAATGGTCAAAAATAGGTTGGGAACAACTCGATTTAAAACGAAAAAATTACGAACTATTATAACTAGAAATGAAAGCAAAATCGTTTCATGAATTTTGAAACGACGAGTCACTGAAGATGTGCTATTAAAAAAAAAAAAAAAAGAACGACGAGTCACCAAAGATGTTATAAACCTAGATAAGATTATCCAATTGTTTCTTTTATTTTCATCTTCAATAATTTTAGCCAAACAAATGTCAACATCATACGAAAAGATATCATTCGCTAGACAATAATGCGAAACGTCAACAATATTTTTCCATAGTCTAGCATCTTTCATATATTTTACCATTTGTTTTGTTCAAAATTATTGTAATGATAAAAATAAAGAAACGATAATGAATACGAGATCTAATTTTTAAATATCTTTGGTGACTCGTCGGTCAGAGTTATGAACGATTTTGCAGCATCATACTTACAGTGGGGAAGGTAATACTTTCGACGAATGACAGGTTGCAATATCCTTTAAATTTAACCGAATAAATCCTTCTTGAATATCGTTGTCCTCCAACGATTTCACTTAAAAGTTATGAATCCAGCATTTTTCGGCTTATTTCCGCAATGTTTTTTACTTTCTCTCGTTGAGAAATATGCAAAACTTTCTTTACTTTGAATTTTTCCGTTAAAGTAGAAAAATCACATTACCGCTGATTATTATCATCCAATGTTGTAATGAATAACCTTCGATGTTTTCTATATTTTTTGTATGAGGACTGGCAATTACTAAAATAGTTGTTTCCAGGCTTTAATGTTATTTGTAATACACTGCATTATTACATTTCGGTTGTGTCTGGAACTGTAAAGAGAAATAGGTCCTTCTGTTTCCGCGGACATATTGTTTCGAAACAGTAATGCAATGGATGCTTTTGTTCTTTTTCATTTTGCGCTTCCATAACCCAAGGATTTCTACAGTCCTTGTCTTCACCTCCTATACTCCTCGGTTGAATTTGAAGAATAAAAGCCACACCCTGTACAATATATATCTATATATATATATATATATATAATATATAATATATATTATTATATATATATATATATATATATATTATATATATATATATAGTATAATAATATATATATATATATATATATGAACAAAATTGGTTCTTTAATAATTTGTTTATAAAATATTTTGTATATTTGATGTGAATACTTCGTAATAATTACGAATATATGGCGCGAAACGCCATAATTGTAAGTTGCTAACGGTTGGCAAATTGCCCCTCAAAAACTTACTCATGTCAATGTTTTTGTTGTTATTATTTCTAGCCCGCCAATTGGCAGTAGATATAAACAAATAATCGTTTGCGCACGACGCCTTTATAAACGCTCTATAAACTTTGTAAATAATTAAATCACTAAATAAAAACTGATACGAAATATCTTTCAATTAATGCACTTTGACTTAAAATAAGAAGAAAATAATATAAAAATAAAGCTTAAGTGAAAGAAAATATATACTTTTCGTTGGATGGCTTAGACCCCAGACTAAGTTCTTCCACGTTGGTGTATCCCAGGAGTGACCTACGACGAATTAACAATAAAGAAATAAAATATAAATTACGATTACTATAGAAAAAAAAAAAAAAAAAAAAAAAAAAAAAAAAAGAAAAAATTCAGTGAAATTAATAACTTTGGAAAAATAAGCCAGTATAGGCTACGCACGAGTCCCTAATTAGGCTACGCACGCACATAATTGCGTTCAACAATAAAAATAAAAGACTATAGTTTTTAGTGCATTCATAAATAATAAAGCAAGACAAAATCTTCTACAAATATAAAAGTGAAAAACATAAAAATAAAGAAAAAGTTTTAAGTTAAAACTAGGCCTAGTACTAGTTTAAGAGCCTGGCCTATTGAACTATCTGTCCTCTCTTAGGGCATTTTTTTTTTTTTTTTTTTTAACAATTTTACAAAATTAGCCTACTTGGGTAATTGTGTAGTTAAAGTGAGTCAAGTGCTTTTACTACAAAATAACTAATAAAACAGTGAAATCAAATTAAGTTTTTAAGTGTATGTACAATTAAGACAGTATATATATAAAAAAAAAAAAAAAAAAAAAAAAAAAAAAAAAAAAAAACCTTTTTGTGATTTACAACGATGACTTCGACTAGCAGCAGGTCTGCTGCTCAAAATTTAAATAATCTACCGTCTAGAATTTCTATACATCATGTAGATGTTGAAGTAAATGAAAATGATGGACAAAATGAAAATCTAAATAGGAACAATGGTCACAACTCAAATAACTCACTCATCGGTTGAGAGTGATCGTTCTCCCGCACCCATCACGCCGAACCACATCGAAGAACAAGGAAAGTACTCTCTGTGCAGGATATTCCGCGGTTTGAAACAAGGGATGTGGGAAAGTGGTTAGATAGAGTGGAATTTCTATTTAGCCTATATTTTGTTACTGATAATATTGAAAAGGTTCAACTTCTTGGTCCTCTCTTACCTTCGGCTATAACTTTAAGAATAAGCTATCCTATCAACGACCAAACATATGAAGAATTGGTTCGCCTTGTAACTGAAACTTATGCTCCATCGGATAAAGAGAAAGCTGAAAATTTATTTCGGCAGGAGCTTAAACCTGGTGAAAAGCCCACCGCATATCTTAACAGAATTAAAGCATCTTTAGGAATCCGCAGTTATCAATGGCTTTTACATCAAAATGAAAACCTTATGAAACAGATGTTTCTTCGTGTTCTACCTGAGGATCTGGTACCGTTATTAACGGTATTGAAAGGAGATGCGGATATTCATAAATTGGCCGAAGCAGCTGATGTGTTCATGGAATCCCAACGTCATAAGTCAAAATCCTATCCAGATTATTCGGTCAATGCTGTGACTCCATTCTTCCCTACCAGGGCAAGTGATCCCCAACCTAGGAAAGAACACCACATCTCACACAATGATTTGGCCCAAATAAACAATCGACTAGGTGAGATGTTCCAGAAGTTGGAGGCCCTCACATATCAGGTAAATCAATTAGATCTACGGATGTCTCGTAATGATAATGGTTGGGACAGAGGTCGCTCTCCTGGCTGGGACAGAGGTCGATCTAACCGTCGTCGATCACCTTCAGGATTTAGAAAAGATGGACCCCTTTGCTATTACCATTTCACATTCCGTGAAATGGCTAGCAGGTGCCAAGGAGGCACTTGCAAAATGGCTCATTTGTTGGCACAAGCGCCATCACAAAACAATGCTGGACCTACTTCCCTACCTTCGCAGGGAAACTAAGTATAGGGGTGGAGATATGCCCCTGTACAAAGAAAGTGCGTTTTAATCCAGTTGTAACTCGGAAAATTTGTAAGTACAAAAGTAGTTTTAACAATATAGAAAGTCTTAGGGAGGAAAGCTACCCCCAACCAAACTCGAATAATAATTACAACAGTATAGGTAAAAATGTTGATACAATTTTGCATGCTTATAAAAATAATATTCAGGTTCATGTTCATTCAAGTGAAAATGCTATTAATGGCGTAAAACCATCTGTTTTATGCGAAAGAGCATCTCAGTCGAGTGAAAATGAATCTTGGTATGGGAAAAATTGGATTCCTCTGATAATAGTGTTAAGGGTAAGGATATGCATTATCAAGGTAGCGAAAAGTCAGTTATTGGGCTGGAACCTTTAGTTCCAAGCCAAAATACTGCGATGCGGGTTGAAAATGCAGATTCTTGCAATTGGTCAGTGCTTCCCAAAGTTTTAAATGTAAACGAATGTAAAAATTTTGCAATTAATGGTCTCCTCCGTATATATGACGCTAATTCAAAGCAATTATTTCTGTTAGATACAGGGAGTTCATTTTGCATTTTAAAAGGCTTCTGCAGAGGAAAGAAAGATCCTATTGGCTTTCTTACAGCTGCTAATGGAAGCCAGATTAACATTTATGATTGTATAACTAAAAAAACTAAATTTTATTTTAAAAAGGGAATATGAGCATTAATTTTTAATCGCTGATGTAATTGATAATAATTTAGGGATAGATTTTTTTACTAAATATAAATTTAACCTAGAATTTAGCTCAAATATTATAATTGATGCCACAACTGGTCTTTCTTGTGAAGTCATTCAAGGGACTGATTCTGAAGCACTACCCAAAACAAAATGATTTTAATTATATAAATTTAACTCTTTCTCCTAAATTTCCTTCCGCGCCTTCCCTTTATACTTCTCTATTAGGTGAATATAAAATGTTGTTTGATGAATTTATATAAAATTTTTTAGAAAAAAATTTAATGCGAGAGATAATAATTATAATAATATATATCCCTGGGGGTAGCTATCAAGACCATGCCTCCTACAAGTGTAATACAAAAGGAAAAAGAAGTTAAGTTTTGAATTATACTGAAATGAAAAAGAAAGTGAATTTTAAATTCGTACTTTGGGATTTCATTGTAGTATTTCCTGTTTCTACCGCTGTACTCTATTCGTTATATCAATTAATTCCTTAAAAATTTAAAGTTATGGGTTCCCCAATAAACATTAAAAGTCGCAGAATCTCTAGTAATTTATAGCATAAGATCAAAGAAAAGATAGTAGGCAAGTTAGTAAATGCTGGGGTACTTTCTCCCTCGCACTCACCTTGGGGATTTCCGATTTCGTTACTTTCTAAACCTAGTGGTGGAGTCCGAATAGTAGCCGATTTGAGATTATTGAACAAACGAGCTGTTCGAGACAATTTCAGTCTCCCTAACTTAAATGACTTTACTAACCTACTAGGGTGTAGATCAAATTCTCATTTAGAATGTCAGTAGTAATTTTATAGCATTCAAGTCCACCCTGATCGTCGAAAGTTCTTAACTATATAAATACTCCTTTTGGCAGTTTCTCATATAATAGTATTGTAGAAGGCTTCCATTCCAGTCCCACTATTTTTACAAAATACATATCTTTAAAATTCTTTCTAAAATCCCTAACATTTTTATATATATTGATGATATCCTCATATCGCCACTCCTACTCATGATGAACACATGAAGAATTTTAAGAAAATGGTACATAGTACCGGTTAAAATCTTTTAAATTTGAGACTTTAAGTGCTGAATAAGTGCAAATTGGACAGTCCCGGTTACATATTTAGGTTTTTGATGTGTCCGAAGGCTCCATGCTCCTAATGAGGATAAAACCACTTGCTATTATGAATATCCCAAAACTCAAAGACTATCAAAGATTTACGTTCTTTCATAAGCAGTCTAAACTATTTTTCGCTCTTGCTCTTCCGGGTATTCTGAAATTATTTCTCCTCTTCTATCTTTTCTCAAAGGTGCACCATACTCTCAACGCAGAGTAAAATGGAATCCTGACGGCAAGAAGAGCCTTTAAATATGGCCA
>JABUQX010026623.1:0-27500 GCA_015478945.1 Trachelipus rathkii | reverse complement strand
TCTGTCCATTTTATTTGATCGGGGTGCATGAAGCCTCCTGAATCTATGAACGTTAGAAAGGCGGGTGACCCGGATGGCTTCCTCCTCCGAAGTTTTAAGGAAGTGTGCTCCGTGCTGACCCCAACCCCTCGTTCACTATATTCTCTATGCCTCAATACTAGCCACTTTCCCTCGTGTTGGAAGCGCGCATATGCCCAACCTATTCGAAAAAATGATGCTGCTCTGATCCTTCTAACCATCGCCCTATAGCTTCACTGTATTACTTTCCTAAGATCTTTGAAAACCCTTCTCAACTCTCACTTCTTAGATCATCTCTAAACTCATCTCTTGCCCTTCTTTCTGATTACCAGTACAGCTTTTGTGCTAGAGATCTACTGGCGATATACTTTCTATTTAACAGATTTATGGTTTTCCCGCCCTTAAGAACTACGGGAAAGACTTGTGTGGTGGCGCTTGACATATAAAGCAATTTGAACCCTGGGTATGGCACGCGTCCACTGCTCTCCAAGCTCCCTCCTCCTTTTGGGTTTCCTTCTTCTCTTTTTTTTACTTATGTCTAGCTTTCTTCAAATCGTTCAATATATTGGATGTTGTTGATGGGGCGAGCTTCTTCTTTTTCTGTCAATACGTGGTGTTCCCTCAGGGTTCTGTTTTATCTCCTACTTTATTCTGCTTTTCATCAATGATCTTTATCTTCTCCTCTGCACATCTAACTCTATCCACTCATATGGTGATGACTCGACCCTTCAATTCTTCAACTCATATTATATTCTGCCCCTCTTTTACTTCTAGAATTGCCTATCGTCTTAATCTTCAGATTCTATTCTCGCTGATCTGGATAGAATTTCAGGGGTGGGGGGTCGTCTCAAGCTCGTGAAATTTAATTCTTTAAAAAAACCCAACTCTACAAATCTCCTCTCTCTAAGACACTTAACTTTTTCTATCTCTTTCGACGGTTCTCTCGTCTCTCTGTTGACAATATAAACATCCTTGGCTTAACATAAACAAAAAAATGTTTTTTGAAAACTCAAATCACAGTGGTTGCTAGGGCGGCCTCAAAGAAACTGGGAAATCTGTTTGTTAGAGTGCAGACTTTTTTTCCTCTTCTCAGTTACCTCCAGCTATACAAGGGTCCTATCATCCGCTTTTGTATGGAGTACTGCTCTCATATCTGTGGGGGGCGGGGCTCTGGTTTCACCCGGCTTTTGAATAGGGTTGAGTCAAAGGCCAAAAGATTATAAAACTGTCCTGTACTTTCTAGTCCACTTGACACTTTATATTTGCGGCGCGATGTTGGTTGCTTTATCCCTTTTATATAGGTAATGTAGCGGCAAGTGCTCGAGGGAACTTTCCACTCGCTTACCACCACCTTTGCGACGCCCTCGTAGCACAAGGGGTGCTGTGTCGGCACATGAGTTTTTGTGTTGATGTTAGTACTCCAGACTGGTTCGCTGCGGTGCTTCTTTCTTTCCTGCCACCTCTGTTCTGTTCTGTGGAATTCTCTTCCATCATCTGTGTCTCCTACTCAATGTAATCTCCCTCACTTTAAAGCCTGAGTCTGTGCTCATCTGCGTAATTAGGATTTTTGAGGCGGTTCACACCACTCCTTGATAGGGTTACTGCCGTGAGCGGGCGGTGACCCACTGTAAAAAAATAAATAAATAAAAGGTTCTAATAAGGAATTCCTTAAGCTAGCTGAAACCCCACAAGAATGGCACCTCCGACGGTGAACGCACTTTCTAGAATGCATTAAAAAGCATAACCGGAGGAGTTGCTCGCTTTGAACAACAAAATTAGACAGAGAAGTGGAAGCCGCCTTATCTGCAACCCCTGGCAACAGCACTGATAGTGACAATGGTGGCTTTTCAGCAAATAAACCTACTGAAGATGAGGATTTGGATATGCTAGAGTTTGATAAGTTCATGGCTGAAATTACATCAACATCTCATTCACCTTCAAAGGAATCACAACCAGGGAACCTCATCGTAAAAACTGAAGAGACAGTCATCAAGGAGCAAGATAATTCAAATTTGCAGTCTGTGAAAGAGGAGATGAGGCTCTACGAAAACATGAGATGCTGCCTACAGAAGAGAATCCTTTCATGCGGTGGCATGAAAATGGGCCAAGGTTTTCATTATTATCAGTGCTTGCAGGCAAATAATTATCAGCACCTCCTTCATCAGTCGAGAGAGAGCGTATTTATAGTGTAGGTAAGAATGTAAACTCCGCCAAAATGGAAACAATCTCTCGAAGATACTAAATGAAAGCTTAATGTTTTTGCATCACAATGTGAATTTTTGAATTTGAGTATTGAATGATATCTATCTTAAAGGAGTATTTTATTATGTCATGTTTGAGTAATAGCGTTTTTATTTTATCTTTTCGGCGGATTAATTGAGGTCTCTCTTTTCATTATTTTTATTCTTTATTATGTAGCTAGTTAAAGAATCTTCTGGTAAATTGTAATCATGTTAAAAATAAAGCTAGTAGCTAAACTTTGTTAACACTTACTTGAAAATGGAAAATTGATATTTTTTAAATAAACACAAAACATAAAAAAGTTATTAATTTATATTTGCATTATTATTCCTTAAAGGTAACTATTTTTAATTTATAAAAATAAATCTACTTGGGCACAACCAATATTGAAATAGAAATGCTAAGTATTGTTTGTACAGGGAATGCAATCTTGAGTTGGCTAGCAGTGCACAAATGTTCTATCTTATTACTGTGTATTTATTATATTAATTATCGGTATCGGTATCGGTATCGGTATCGGCACCTAAAAAAAAGAGTATCGGTATCGGTATCGGTATCGGCCTCTTTTTCTGGTATCGGTACTCCTAATATATATATATATATATATATATATAATATAATATATTATATATATATATATATATAATATATAATATATATATATATATTATATATATATATATATATATATATATATACTATATATATAATATATAATATAATATATAGTATATAATATTATATTTTGTTAATTTATACATGTTTTAAACATGATTCTTGTTTCGAGCCTCTTGGGAATTCATTTTCTACCATCGATGCCACATTTTCAAAAGTTTATAATAAGAAGGCAATGACTGTAAACTAAGTGATGCTGTTTATATTTGGAAAAATTGAAACATGGAGCTAATAACAGCTTTAATCCACCACTCAACAGACAGATTAGGCAAAGGTAAAAAGGAAAGGTATCATCAGGCAGTAAAGAAGCTCACTTATTGGCGTATATTTTTAACCAAGATATCAGACCACAGTACTTAAAGAGGATGAGTATTCAAAAGCAATCGAATTTATGGAAAATGAGTATCCTGAGTTGATGCACATTTGTATAAATTTAAGAGCAAATTCTCCTCCATTTCATAAAAGTTACCTATTTGATAAGTCTCTGTTGTCAGCAGTGCCTCCTTCATCTTGGGTACAGATCTCCCAAAGAAAAATTAGATGAGAAGGTTATATATAAAAAATAGTAAGCATATTGTCAGCAAATTCATTTTTTGTTTATTAAATTCTTAATGATAATTTCAGTTTCGACTTTTAATGATGAATCTCTCTCTCATCTCTTCTCTCTCTCTCTCTATATATATATATATTATATATATATATCTATATATAATTATATACTATATTATATATTATATATTATATATATATATTATATTATATAATATATATATATATATATATCATATATATTATATATATATATATTTCTCCAGTATTCAAATATAAAGGTATATAAGAATTCATTTGTATATCATTATTGGTTAATTTGAATAAACTTTTCTTTATGCGTTTTTTTTTTTTTTGGTAAAATAATAAAGTATAACTTTTTTTCAGATAGAGTGTATATATATATATATACCCTCTTATTTTTTGCATTATGAGTTTATGAAACTCAAAAATAATAATATTTTATACTAGTTTACAGTTATCAAGAAAATTTGAAAATTTAAAGAATCTAAAGAAAATTTATTAAGGATTTTAAAATTTTTGTCAGCACATGTCTATAAGCAGTTTCCCAGTAGTGATTTTTTTACCTTTAAATCTTTTAAACCATTAAAAACTACATTAAAACCATAAAAAATAGCATAAAAACCCAAAAAAAACATTGGTTTATTTAAAAAAAACAATGTTTTTTTTTTTAAACATGGTTTTTTTCCAACCCTTATATATATATATATATATAACATATATTATATTATAATATATAATATATATATATATATATATATATATATATATATATATATATATATATATATATATATATATTTTTTATATATATATATATAAAATAAAAGAATATATATATATATATATATATATATATATAGGGTGTTTCAAGACCTTACCGACAAATTGAAAGGGTAGATAGGTTACGTGTAGGTGAAACTTTTTAGTTAAATGAACATTCTCCCCAAGGCCCCCCAGAAGGGGTATGCGCATCGGAAGACGTGCGCAGACCGACATGTGTATGTGATGTGTAGAGGTCCTATATGCGTGGGTAGCAGTTACACGGTACCCGTTGTTACGTTATAATGCAGTGCGTGTTGCTATAAACATGAGGTACAGCTACGCTGAACTCACAGACATGGTGATGTGTTATGGTGAGGCGAGGGGGAATGGACATGGGGCCCGTCGCATCTACATGGAACGGCACCCCAACAGAAGAACATCCTCACCATCAACGTTTGCGCGTCGTACGACGCCTGCGGGAGACGGGTACCCTCCGTTATGGCAACGTCGGTAGTGGCAAATCGCGGCTGTGAGGACCCGCTCATAGAGGATGCCGGGCGTCGAGATGTTATCAACAACGGTCCTCCAGCACGCCGTAGTGTGGCGCATGCTATGCACGTAAGCCACCCCAAAGTGTGGAGAATCGTGCGGGAGTACCCTCCATTCGTACCACCCTGTCAGGGTACAAGCCTTGGGGCCTACCGACTATGCACCACGTCTGGACTTTTATATATTATATATATATATATATATATATATATATATATATATAATATATATATATATATATATATATATATATATATAATATATATATATAATAATATATATATATATTATCATTAATATTATTTACCATCTCCCATGTAGGGCTTTCGCCCTGTCTGTTGGATCAACATTTTCTTCCTTCTGGCCCAGAAACTCTTGATCCTAGAGCACTCTAGAAAAACATTTCTTTGCGCAATTGGTTTCTGATGCATCCTTGAGTTAATAGAACTCAGGTAGGGTTTCACTCTTTCGTGGAACTAGCATCTTCTTCCATTTGGACTCGTTCTCCCAGAGCTCTACAGAAGATCGGTTTCTAGGCACATAGATTCCAAATGCTGGTCCAGGAAGTTCTTGAAGCAAAGTAAAGGACTCGGGTTTGCTAGCCTGTCGCCCCAGAACTATGCAAAGAAAGAAAATCTTTATATGTCCCTACTGTCTCGAATATCCATTCTTCTTATATTAGACATATAGCAGCTCCATCCCGGTGTATATGGTGAGTTTCTGAAGGGGAAATTTGTTGTCAAGAAGTCAAAGCGATCATTCTCTGCTATTGCTATTGACCAGGCCCACGAACAAAACAATGCTTACGTCAAAGGAGACGGCGGTGCTGTGGGCCGGACAGAGAACCCTGTAGCTCTGCAACGCTGGATGGTATCTGGTCCAGAGATGGCTCATTTAATTCAGGAATTCGAAGGGTTAACCGAGAACAGGCATGACAAAGATGAACGGCACCATGAACAGAAGAGCCATGCACAGATGGCATACTTACAGGATGTGCGATCGTTGATAACAGTGATGACAAAGATGGGGAACCCTTCGCTGAATACAGCAGTGATCTCCTTGTCCTGAACAGCAGACACGTTGTGGATACAGCTGTGGCAGACGCAGTGCGGAAGATGGAAAACTTGGACTACAGCAGTATGAGACATATGTTGAAAAGAGGCTTGTAAACTAGAGTGCCAATCACTGATCCCATCAAGCGGAACAACCTACATATTTTCAGCAGCACACTGGTAAGAGAGAAGTCAGGGAAAAAGCTAAAGATGTCTTCCCTGAAGTACGACTGTTCGCTCTTCTCCAGACTATACATTGCCTCCCAGATACGGCATGGTGATCTGGACGAGTTCTTTCAACACGAAAACCAGGCTTGTCCACCATCTCTGTCTCAGATGGGTGGCCTAAGAACTGGAACCAAGTCAGACTTGATACCTTGCCTCGAAACCTTACTTTCAGTGAATTAGGATGTCTCCACCCCTACAGTACAGGTCAACATCCTAAATGATGCTGCCGTCATCAACATGCTGCGAACAGGGACAGCAAAGACATTCCAAAGTTAAAGCACTGATGTCTTCGTGCCGTATATTACATTCCTCCTTCAACATGTAGACATACTAGATATTGTGTGGGATATGTAGCTGACAAACAGTTTGAAGGCACACACTCGCAGCGAGAGAGGAGAGGGAGTTAGCAGACGAGTAGAGCCATCAACTGCGGTTCCTGGAAACTGGCAGGAGTTTCTTCGCATCGACGACAACAAGACGGAGCTGTTCTCCTTCCTGGCTTCTAACGTGGCAGACATTCCCATCAACAAACAGATCATCACCACACAAGGCACTGGCGTTCTTCGCTGCAATCGCGAGGACGTGTCAGGTCTAGCGCCATGCACACATGAAAAAGCTGACACTCGAATCATCCTACACCTACAGGATGCCGTTAAACACTGGTACAGCAAGGTGTCAATACGCACAGTTAATACAGACGTGGTGGTCCTTGCCATAGCAGCGGCTAACCGCCTCAACATTTCGGAACTCTGGATTGCCTTTGGAGTTGGGAAGAGCTTCAGGTTCATCGCTGCTCATGAGATCTTGGTCCTGACCCACGCGTTCACTGGTTGTGACACGGTGTCACGTTTTGCCGGCAGAAGCAAGGAGACTGCATGGGGCACTTGGACCACGTATGGAGACGTCACACCAGCATTCTGCGCCTTGGGTGCCATGCCAGACCCAAATACCATTGACGATTGGATGCAACTACTGGAGCGATTTGTGGTCTTGTTCTACGATCGCACCGGCACAGAGGTCGGTGTGAACCAGACAAGGAAACAGCTGTTCAGCAAGAAAGGCAGAGCTCTGGATGGTCTGCCTCCTACGCAGGCTGCACTCATCCAATACACCAAGAGAGCTTGTTACTAGGCTGGTTACTGTTGGGTCCAAATGGTGACACCTGTTCCAGAGCTTCCGTTTCTAGGTGAATGGGGTTGGAACAAGCAGTCAGGTTGTGTATGGAGTATAACCTGGACGACCCTACCAGAGGCATCAGAAGCTTGCATGGAACTCTTGCGTTGTGGCTGCAAGACCGGATGCAGGGGATGCTGCAAATGCCAGAAGGCGGCTCTTCAGTGTACAGCACTTTGTCACTGTGGTAGGCAGTGCTCTGAGTGACGGACGCGCACCACAAAGAACAAATAATTAATTATTTATTGTTTGGACAAATATATAGTCCTATTGACCTCCAAATAAAGTTTTGTAAGCTATTCTGTGCATCTCTGTACCTGCGAAACCAGAATTAATATTTCTTGCATTTGTAGAACCTTTCCTCATGATTTAAAATACGTGTAATAACGAAAACATGGTCAAAATTATAGTTTTTTAGGTCAAACTATTGATTGTTTCCCATTTCAACTTTTATTTGTGCAGCACAATGACTCATCTTTGTTTTTTAAAAGCAAAGAAATTCATTCCAGGACATAGGATTAATTTGAACGTACAATGCCAACGATTTTGACGTAAGGTATGGCGGACATCTTGGAAATGGCTACCATTTCTGTCACTGGTCGAATCGGAGATGGCCCTATATCTAAATATCACAACTGAGACATAGCCTACCTGCGGGCCAAAATTACATGATTGTTTCATCAAACTCACAATAGTTCACCTATCTGCCGTACTAAAAGAAAAACGGTTTAAAGAATTCCTCCCCCTCATATATAACTTTGGAACTAATCCTTTAAAATGTTTATTTAACAGCAATTTTCTAACTCAAAGAAAAAAATAATCAAAAGTTATTAGCTTTTAATTATTGTTATAGTATATTGATGTTATGATTTTCTTTTTTTAAAACTGAGTTATTAATGTTTTCCTCTAAATTTATTTCCTATTTAAATATGTAATTAGGATGTATTAGCTACATGCTTTCGTTAAGAGCACGTTTTTATTACTTTTTTACAAATAATAATAATAAAAAAAATGTTTTTTTAGTTGGTTTAAACAAAAAAACTGTTTTTTTAGTTGGTTTAAACAAAAAAACATGTAGGTTTATATATATATATATATATATATATATATATATATATATATATATATATATATATATATATATATATATATATATATATATATATATATATATAGATTAATATGCCATAATTCCATAAAAGGTTACTAATAAAAATTGTTACTTAGTTACTAATGAAGCTATTTAGTAGTATTTCGCCACATCAACTAGTGCACTGTTTTCCTGCTTGTATAGTCGCCTCGAAAAGAAGCTGTTGTGGCCGTATAAAACTGCTCTGACGAGCACTAAAATATTAGCTGTGGAGCTTTAGCCTCAAGCTGCACAGGTGATAGGCCCACACAACTCCCACTTGATTTAGCTTGGTTTAATTCCTAAGTATAAAGAATGCGAGTGCAGTGTAATATCGCTGAGCTATGGGACATGTTAAAGAAGTGGTTCTTAACATCTTTTTGTGCAACGGCCACTTTCAACTAGTTGCATTGCCTAACCCTCCCCTTCATTTTGGAGGAGCAGGAAATGTGACTAAATTTTATTAAACATGAATGATGAAATAATTTTACCAAAATATGCAGAGTATAAGATTTAAAAATTACCTAGATAAAAATAAATAATGGCTAAAATTGTTAATTTCCCTTTATTGTGACTTAATGACTTTCTTCTGCTTGATAAGATCTTGAGAGATTTTCTTTATCAGGTTCAATATTGGTCGAGAGATGTCGCAAGTTTCCTCTTTTATTAATTACCAATTTATTTCTCTATTTAGTAAGAATTTGCAACACTGCACTGTATCTTTTCACCACTAAGTTTGAAAAAGGAAAAGCAAGTAGGAGTAATTTTGGTACCTGCCATGGTTTAGGATGCTTGGTTTGCATTTTGAGTTAAAATACTTCGTAACCAAGCCTCTTAAAATATACTTTAGCCTCGAAATCATTTAGTAAGTCAATAATTTCTTCATATAAATTATGGTAAGCAGAAGAGGTATCAGAAAGAAATGGATTTATGACCCAATCAGGCATTTCAAGATCACAAAGATTTTTAAATCTGGTCATAAAGTCTTCTTTCAGAGTCTGCAGGTGAGAACAATAGCATTCAAAATCTGTATCTAAAATCAAAGCACTATCATTGTTTCCTATAGGTTTGAGGCTTGGGAACTGCAGGAAATCTTTCCTCGCTACGCTTTATAGAATGACAATTTGCTAGTAAAAGAATTTATAATTTCCTTCGACTTATTAAGATTTATATTATTTCCCGGAAATTTGATATTAATCTCATTTAGATAGGTGAAAATATCTTAAATATATGCCATATCAGCCCTTTTGTTTCTTAGATTATCATGCAATTTCTCATCACAGGAATTAGGAAATTCTAAAACAGTATCGTATAAATTATTGAAACGTTTCAACAGGTGCTCAAAATTCTCCCCATTTTCATGGCATAGCTTCTGAAGGATAGTCATTCAATGAATGAACCGTGATTTTATCCACGATTTAATTACAGTGTTCAGCGTATCACGTAGTCGACCACTAAGATGTTTTGCAGCTTAGTCTTCCCGATGAATTATATAGTAAACTGTAAATATTTGTGGAACTGTTTCTTTTAAATGTGGTATAAATCCACGATAAAGATTTATCATAGCTGGAGCTCCATCAGTTGCACATGCAATAATAATTGTGATAGGAATAATCTTTGAATTAAATTTTTTTTTATCCTTTTGCGTCAAGGGAGTAGAATTTACATTGCGGACGTAGGCCATTAGCAAAGATTCATTATCATGTAAAGTTGGCCCATCAAGTTGCAGAGAAAATTCTTTAAGCCTCACCTAGTTTGTTTTCAATATATTTTGCCATTTCATCTATTCTTAACGCTAATGTACTATTACGGAGAGGAATTGACGTAGTTACAGCACTTTTACCTGGGCAAATCATGGTACACAAAGCTTCATTTATTGCTGGGAATAGGAATTTCGCCAATGGTATGTGACCTTCTACATTTTGGTAAATAACCCTTTGATACTAGGACGATTTTTAAAATTATTTTTCATTTGGGGAAAGTATTCCACATCTTTTCCTGCTTTGTCAGGATGAATTTTTCTTAAATCTTAAACCATTCTTGAAGGCTTCATTGCTTTATTTTGATAACGTTTTTCACACGTTAAGCACAATGGCATTTGTTCATTATTAATGGATGAAATGAATCTATATTTAAGGTACTCAATCGAGTATTGACGACACTTTCTTTTTCCATTCATCATAAAAATTTGAAGGAATATCCCATAATATAATTTTATATAATTATATCATTAAACAAAAATCACGAAAGATCATGATTCACGAAATAGACTGAAATCCAGGGCTGGCGGGAAGTGTTGCCGAAATGGTTATGTTTGCAACATTTTATACGTTTTCTCTTATTTTTCAAAATATTACGATTGTTAAAACTCGGTGATATTTTTTGTTACATTATTAAAAAAGTTAATTTTTTTAATTTGCAAGAACATCTATCTATAGATGATCCAATTTTTATCATTGGGAAAAATTGAATAAAAAAATAAATTGGCAAACCGCAACTTTCTTATTTTTTGCCAGCTTGCACGTTTCATGAAGTTTTAATACATTTTTGAACGTTATTCTTGCCCCGATGCCAGAAGCATAGTAGAAATGTATTTTTCTATGGCCTGAAGATTTCTATCGATAGCACTGATGTGTATATTTTATTTTAAACTCAATCTTTTTCAACATATATTGTATTCAATGTTTATTTTTCGTTTTATTTAAGTAAATATAAACAGCACTATCATCAGTGTCATGTATAATAGAATTGCTATTGAAGATAATAATTTTATTTTATTATGTTAGTTCACAGCCCTCTTCAGCGCCCCCTAGAGCTTACTGCCCTCTTAATCAAGCCCAGTGCCCCCGAGGGAGCTATCGCATAAGTTAAGGGCAAACAGTTTTCTAAAAATCCGATGTATTTCAATACGTTAAAAGAAAACGCTTTTTTATGACTAACCATTGCATCTTTAAGAATCTGGAATAAAAAATAAAATAAAAATTATTTTATTTGGAGGGAGGGGACGCATTTTTTTTTATTATTGACCTCTTCACATAAAGCCCAGCGCACCTCACAGGCGCTATCGCCCACGTTAAGAACTTACGATGTAAATATTATAATTTAATATAATTAATAATTGATATATCGATATTAATTTTTTTTTACTTTCTCTACGATTTGGTCAAGAGATATTTTTCGATCATTTGGTCACGAAGATTTGTAGTGTCGACGACGATTTGGACCAGTATGTGAAAAATACTGCCGATCATATTACTTTTAGAAACCTTTTTGACGTGTTTTGGAATAGGTGGAAAAAAAACTATTTTTTTTTTAAAACGTAGAATAAACCAACGTTTTTTCATAAAAAACAATAAAAACCGTGTTTTTCTGGTTTATTTGTTTTCTTTTACCTTTAAAATCAACATTTTATTTATTCTTTATTCTATAGTGTTTACATCATCTATATTAATGTTCTTATAAGTTTTTGAGCCAAAATATTTACATTAAGCACTCAAAAACAAAAATTTTATTTTAAACACAGACATTTTTACACTTTTCTCAAAAACATATTTGGGATTATTTTCAATTATACTATATATATATATATATATTATATATTAATAATATATATATATATATATATATATATAATAATATTATATATCACTATATAATATTAAATATATAATATTATAATATATATTTATATAATATATATATATATATAATAATAATATATATATATATAATATATATATATATTATATATATATATATATATATATATATATATATTAAGAGTGAGAAGTGAACAAGGTAATAAGGGTAAGTATTTAAAAGCGTTTGCAAGTAAATCAGTTGAATGCAAACAAGTTGAAACTGAAAAAAATCTGGAAGCATATGAAAGAAACGGTTGTTAGTAGTGCAAAAGAAACATGTGATGTGCTAAAGTAGGAAGTAAGAATGTTAACAGTGAGTTTTGGAATGAAGAGGTGATGCAAGTGGTTAAAAGAAAAAAGGAAGAGTGGTTGAATGTACTAAAAGCCAATGATGAAGTTTCAAAAGAAAGATGTTTGGAATTATATAAGGAAGAAAAAAGGAATCTAAAAGATGCATACGTTAGAGGAGAAAAGAGGTAAATGAACAGTTTGGAAGGAGGATGAATGGAAACTTACAAGGGAATAGGAAGCTCTTCTGGAAGGAAGAGCGAAAGGTTAAAAATGAGAAAAAAAGGAATCTGCTATAGAATAATGAATAGGGATAGTGCTTTCGTAACTGATGAAATTGATGTGAGGAGAGTGTGGAAGGAACACTTCGAAAATTTGTATAACATTGGCAGTAATGAAGAAGTGATGGTGAATGTGTGTGGGTTTGATGGTGCAAGCAGGAATAGGTTTTTTGGAGGATAATGGGTAGAATGAAAAGTTGAAGAATAGTAAATCTGCAGGTATAGATGAAATTACTGGTGAGGTGATCAAGAACGGAGACGAGATAGTGATTGATTGGATAGGGAGTAAGGGAGATAAGGGTAACTGTAGGAATTATAGGGGAATTAGTTTATTGAGTGTTGTAGGGAAGATATATGCTGGTATTTTAGTCGAAGAGTGCGTCGAGTGACTAGCTCCTAAAGTTATGCTTTTTCCTAAATTAACATTAAAAATTTAGGACTCTTAAAAGTACGTTTTTTCTTAAATTTCAACATTTGAAATTATTTGGTAGTTCTTAAAATTGAGTTTTTAACGACTGATTGGTGAAGAACAAGGTGAGTTTAGAATTGGTAGTGGATATGTGGATCAAATCTTTACATTGAAACAAATGATTGAGAAAATGAGAGAGAAGAAAAATAAATTGAATTTAGGTTTTATGGATTTGCAACAGGCGTATGATAGGATTAATTAGGGAAGCTCAATGGCAGGTGTTAGTGATATATGGTGTTGGTGGTAGGTTTATGAATGGAATCAAAAGCATGTGTAAGAATAAATGGAGTCGAAAGTGATTGGTTTAATATCAATAGCGGAGTTACGGCAGGGATGTGTTATGTTCCTGATTATCAATTTGTAATGGATGGAGTCTTGAAATGAATTAGATGTGGAGGTGGCAGGGGATGGTGTTAGAGTGATGGAGAATGGAAGGAGTGGAGGTGCCCCTACTTTTCATATGCGGATGGTTTGGTTTTTGTGTGCGAATCTAAAAGAGAGTTTGAAGAGGATTGATAGAGAAGTTGACTAGGGTGTGTAAAAGGGGGTTTTTGAAAGTAAACGTAGATAAGAAAGAGTAAGACGTGTGAGTGAGAACAGTCCTCGTTGTGAAGATGTTATATGTTGAGCAGCTGGAACAAGTGTCTGAGTTTTAAATATTTATTATATATGTTGGATGAAAGGAACGGATGATGCAGAGTGTATAGGAAAGTTGTGAATGATAGGAAGGTGGCTGGTGCAAATTATAATCCTTGTGGATGTAAAGGGATTAAGTCTTGAGTACGCTAGGTTTACATGAGGGTAGTTGTTACCTGTGTTATGTATAGTAAGTAGACTATGGTCTGGAATAAGAGGAATTTAGATCTAAAGTACATGAGTTCATATGGACAATTGGGCATGTTGGGTGTAGAGAAATCTGATAAAAAATGAGGGAATGAACCGTAGAGAGTTGTGTGGTGTGAAAGCAGGGGGGTAAAAATGAGAGAATAAATGAAAGTACGGCTTGTGATGGTTTGGTCATGGGGAAAGGATGATGATAGTCGGCTTGGTTAAGCGATGTATGGTGGTGAGTGTTGGGAAACGCCGACCGTCTTGGGAGCAATGAACGAAAAATGGATTGGTCAGTTAAAGAATGTCCTGCGAGGATAATGAAATGCTGAGTTGAGCAGAGGCGAGAGTACAAGGTCAGTAATAGGAGTGAATGACGCGGGTTTGTGAGAAGGATGAAATGTAGCCTACACTGCGGCCAAGGATGAATCCTACAGTTGACGGGATGCCATAAGTGGAGGATCCTTTCGCGGTCCGTGAAGCTCTATGGTTGGATTTTTTCTGACTGTGACGAGTTTTTCACTAAAAGGTATTAAAGGGGGCGGTAATGCTGGGCTTTCTTTTGGACTTGCGTCATTTCCTTCTACTACTTTTCTGTTTCCGGTGCCTGTTACGCCCCTTACCCCAGTCTTGGGGAGAAGAAGGTCTTGAATGAAAATATATATAATATTATATATTATATATATATATATATATATATATATATATATATATATATATTATATAAGATATAAGATCTATATATATATTATATATATATATATATAATATATAATATATACTATTATATATATAACTATATATATATATAAATAATATATATATATATATATATATAATATATATATATATATATATAATATTATATATATATATAAATATATATAATATTTATAATATATAATATATATATATTATATATACTATATATATATATATATAATAAATATATATAGTATATATATATATATATATAATATATATATATATATAATATATAATATATATATATTAATGTGATGCATACATTCCTATTCTCTATCCCTTAAACTAATTAACTGATGAATCTTGGTTTATCAGAAATTATCGTTGTCTTCAAAACCAGAAACTCGTGCTTTTGTACATTTCATTCCGGATTGACAAAAAAATCACCTCTTTGAGACTCTAAACACTTTTCTCCGTAGAAAAGCAACAATTCTTCCTCCTTTCCTTTTCTTCTGCCTCTGTTTGTAATGCTGATGTCTTAACTTCTGCTAAAGCTAAACTGTTTGCTTAAACTTTTCCCTCTAATTCCACTCTAAAAGGTTCCAGAGCTATTCCCTTTCTCCGCCTCCTTTCAACTCATTAAAATATTATTTCTGAACTCTTTGAGCTTAACATTAAGAAGGCGGAGAGTATTAAAGTTATTTCTCCATTAGTCCACAGAACTTGTGCTCCTGAGTTTTCATCCTGCTTTGTTAAACTATTTACTCACTGCCTATCTACTTCAACCTTTCCCTCCTGCTGGAAGAGTGCATTTATCAACCATGTGCTGAAGAAGCGGGACCTTAGTCAACAATTCAACTATCGTCCTGTGGCTTTAACCTCTGTTCTTCCTAAAGTTTTCAAATCTATTCTTAACAAGAAGATTTAGAAACATCTTAAATCTTGTAATCTTATCTCTGATTTGCAGTTTGGCTTCTGTAAGAACCATTAGACTGATGATCTTCTTTCCTTTCTGTCCGACTCTTAGTTCTCTGCTCGTCCGCATTTCGGTTAATCTTTCTATTTGTCGCTAGACATATCGAAGGCTTTCGATAAAGTCTGGCACAAAGCTTTAATATCTAAACTTTCCACTTTCGATATTTATCCTTCTCTTTGTAACCTTCTCTTGACTTTCGTTCCAGTCGTTATATGGCTGATATTGTTGATAGCCATCATTTATCCTTTAAATCTATCCATAATGGTGTTCTTCAGAATTCTGTTCTATCCATGACTCTTTTTTTAATTTTGCAATAATGATATATCTATCACTGTGCCTCCTCTTTACTCTTAGGCTGATAACTCCATCACTCATCATTACTTGTGTCAATTTGAAAGACGACTCATTGAATAACAAATAAATGATGCTTGGAGAATAGTCTTGAGACTATTTGATACCTATAGTTATGTTAAAGAAAAGATTGTTTTAATGCCTCAATAACTCAGCTTCTTCATCTATCTACTTGACATAATCTTTCACATAGCTATTTTCTTTACTCGTGATCTTTATTAGAAGGATCACATTATGTTCTTCCTAACAAGTTTCCAAGATGTTAAGTGTTCTGTCGTCTTAAGAATTTCTTCATATCAGTTAAATTGCTAGTTATAGGAGTGTGTCTTTCACCCTTTTAAGGAGTACGCGACACGCTTCTGTAGTTGTTAAACTAACGCAGCTCTTTTTGAAAAGTTGGAATGTAGAGTATTTAGCTTATCAGTTCTCAGCCTTTCATTGACTCCCTACAAAACATTTCTGCCACGAGTTTATGTCGTATCACTCTCCTTAAACTATCTTTATAACGACGGACACTATTTTCCTGTACACCCCAGTCGTCAATCTCCTCCTTTCAAAAGAGCTCGTGCAACACATCTTTTACACAGTCTAGCTCTTTCTTTGTTCAATTTGTAGGTTGTTTAATGTAAACGTCTTAAGAGGAACATCCGGGATTATATCCGGCCAATATTTGGTAGAAAAAAAAACGTACTTAAGAAGGAACATCCGGGAATTATATACCCGCGCCAAATATTTTAGGTATGAAAAAAAAGATTAAAATAATCAAGAAAGGTGAAGAAAAGAGAATACTAAGAATTATAGAAGAAATAAATTATACTTTACCAAAAGAAATAAGACTAAAATTAAGAAAAAAAGAACCAAAATAATACCAAAATAAAAAGTCAAAAAGAGTATATTCTAAGTAATATAAAAAGTTGAAGATGTAATTGAAGAAGAAATGGAAAATATGATATTTCTGCTATTTTAAAAAACAATAATAGATGAAGTATAAACAAGGCATAGAATTTGGAGGAATAAAAAGGCATTGATGATTTAATATAAAAAAAAGATGGAAAAAAAAGAACGGATAAAGTGTAAAGAAATTAAATGTATATTATTAAAGAGTTTTATAAAAAGGGACTGGACAGATGTAATAGATAAAGAGAAAGAGTGTTGATGGTAAAAGAAGAATTCAAGAATTAAATTATTAAAAAAAAAGTTTTGTATGTTATAAAGAAAACTATTTAACAATTAAAAAGAAAAAACTACAAAAATAGCAAATCTAAATAAATACAATTAAGAAAATAAAATACATAAATAAATATCAACACAAGTTTACAAGTTATTATTACATATAATTATCTCTCCTTGTAAATAAAATAATTTATTATACATATTTGGTAAAAAAAAAAAATAAAAAAATAAAAAAAATAAATATACAGATAAATGTGAATGATCCTAGGGTCACCAGTAGAATTTAATTATATCTCTAAATAGTTTATATATTATCAACTTAACTTCTCGACATATAATCGAGGTTTTAAAAGTATTGATTACGTAATCGTTAATCTTAAAAGGAAAAACAAATCAACAATATTTAATGGGAATGGTAAAAGAGGTTGGGTATTGCAATTTTTATTTGAAACTCTTTTATTGTAATAAAAATTATTATAACTAATATTTATTAACATAAATAATATATAATATAATAAATTAATAGTAAATAATATTATAAATAATTAAATAAATTATAATATATATATATATATAATAGTTTCAAGTATATAATATATACAATAAAATAAAATATAAACTTATCTAATGTCTATAGGATTTTCTTTACATTCTATTTCCACAGTATTTCACTTTTAAAAAATAATATAATATATTATATATATTTAAAATATACTAATAATTTTACTCATCCTATATTTTAAAAATGTACTTTATATATTTATATATAATATATCTATTATACTACTATCATTATTAAAATATTATTTACGATTCAAAATAGATTCCATAAGATACTTATCGATATTACTCTATATTTTAAAATAAATAAACTCTATCGATTATATCGATTCATATATAAAAGTATTTTATATAATGTTTATCTATAATATCGATATATTGCAAGTATAATTTTATTATATATCTATTTTAATCTTTTACAGTATAGTGTTAATTCAAACAGAGCTCATGGAAATTAGTCAAAATAATAAAAACATTTAATCCACTCACTGAAGATAGTTTAATATTTTAGGTAACTATAAATATATTATAACTACGAAAAGTGTTTATTGTCTCAATCAACATATGAGTTCATCTATAGTAAGAGATGTGCGGTTAAGATAAGACATTACTATGTCGAAAATTGTGTGTCTTTCCTTTTCTAGTTTGAAAGTTAGAATTCTAATATTTTCTTTTTTTTCTTTCCTTAGAGAACTCCGCTCAGGTTATAATATCTCTAATCAATTGGTGTGGTTTAGACGTGTGCTGATACACATTTCTCTCCCCCGTGTTATAATCGCAGTTTAACTATTGATGTCTCAGCGTAGATTTTCACTCCATTTAAATATCTTTCGGTGTACATAAAAAGTGGTACCCTCTTTAGTCCACGTTTGTAAACGAATACATCAATTAATTTAGGTCATATCTAAACGATTTTCTATGTGAGTAACAAGTAGTCGCTGTCTTTTTAGGCTGGATTCAGATTACCTCGTAGAACAGTTCCTGGTTGTGTGAAGCCTTAGAGGTGCATCATCTGCTCTGTTAAAAATGTGTAGGCACTCTCTCGATCGATTTCTTCTTTTCAATCGTTCAGTATTGTTTGCTCTTTACTGACTCCATTTTCATCATCTATTTGTTCCCTAATTTGATACTTGACCTCTCAAGAAATATTAAACAAGTATTGTTTGCCCCTATACACTCTGTTATGTGTATGTTCCAAAATTATTGGCTATCATTATCTTATTCCAAGCATCATTTCATAGTGCTGCTATTAATTTTTGTATACCAACATAAGTGGTGCATGAGATTCTCTGCCTGATAACTGTCTTATGACTATATTATATTAACTGAGCTGCTCGACACACCAAGGTGATATTACATAGTTACGATAGTGTGTAGTGTTCATATTTAGAGTTCTAGATTTCACAATAGTGAAATTTGCTCGCCTCCTCGCCTATCAAATTTTTAAGTTATCAGACTTCTTCGAGTATTGACAGTGAGAGAGAAGAATTTTGAAATCAAGGTAATAGTAGTTATGTATATTAAATAGATTTTTGTTCTATATCACTCTTTGAATAGTCCATATCGTCTCCTACGTCATTGCACTCCTTGTGTGAAATATTGTTCCTCTTGTCAGGCTTGTGGGGTAAATACATTTTCGTTCGTCTTTAAAGAATAACTATTCTACTGTGTCATAAGATCTGTGCTAGAAAATTGATATCTATTCTCTTGTAAATAGATATATGCTTTGAGGTTGTTATATTTTTTTGAATTAGCGCGTTATATAAGAAGGATTTGCTTTGCTACCTCAATTGTTGACCTATTCGGTCTATCGCGGAGATAAGATATATTCCTTGCTAGGCCAAAATTTCTGTAGTGACGTACAGTTCACGAAACAGGTCAAGCATATTTTATAACTCTTATTATATCAAAAGTCTTTTAGTTGCAATTTTCTCCCAATCTTGTCTCGCTCGGATATTCTCGAATTGACCTTCCTCTTTTCCAGTCTGACGATTTGATAGGTTCAATTAATTTGGGAATTGGGCATTCTTTTTGTGACTAGTTATTCAATTTAATTATCTTCCAACTGTCTAACTCATGATGTGGACATGCCAACTACAAATATATTAATAGAATATTCCTTGCTAAGGGATCTGTGTCACTGACTTCGTCTATACTTAGACTTATGAGTAACTCTGACTCACACTACTCTTCTTTCTTGTGGTCGCGGTATGTTATTTGGTCATAGCGCACAAACAATTTCGCTATAATCCCTCGCTAAGTTTTCACACGATATTCTTCTGGCAAGATCTCATAATTAATTATTTTATTCTTTCATTTATGACATTCAATTAATAATTATACTAAGTATTAATCACATTTATTTACCAGCTTTTACCTGTATCTCAATATATAATATTCAATATGTCCTTATTTTAATATTTCGTTATAAGTATGATCATGTTTATGATAACGTATTAATCTCACGTAACTAAACCAATTACTTGCCATCTTATTAATATTTCGAAATATCTTTTAAAACTCGTTCAAATAACAAGTTTCTTAATGCATATATTACGCTCATGAATGTGTTGCTAGATTTGGTTATTACCTATGATTAAATATTATGGATATAACGTTTTAGTAAATAATATTGTTTTTATCTTCAACCATCATTAATTTATTAATATTATAAATAAAGCATAATAAATTTAATCTCATTTCCTACTACTTATTGCAAGCATATATCATTTTTTTAATTTGCTAGGTTGAGTCAGGGATCCACTTTATATAGGCTTAATTTTGTTAAGTGTTTATATTTTCTGCTCTTTTCAGTTTTGCTTATAGCGAGTTTGGTGTCTAGTAGAGACATCATATTTAAGACATATAATGTTCTTATCGTACCCAATGAGTATTCATGGGATACTCATCGCAACAGCGAAATATTTCTCAAAGTCATTGAGTCTTGCCAACACTCTTTTTATCGTACGCTGTATTAAGATCCTTGGGTGGTTGTTCGTCCAGAATCAATAAGTCTTATGTCGAATGTAGCATGCTATTCAATATTAAATTAATAATCTCCACAAATTTTATAGTCTATACAACTCTAGTTTTTTTCTTAATCTTTCAACTGAAGTTTTTAGAGAAAAATATCTTCTTAAATCTTTTTGCCAAACAAAATAATATAATAAAGTGCATATTTTTCCACTTCTAGTTCATAGTGTGCTGAAAATAGTAGGGTTTATATCTGTTGCCACAGCTCTTTTGTCATTCACCAAGATTTATCGTCATCTCCAGTTTCTACTTTTGACATCTAATTAAGCAAATTGCAGAAAAATTGCCGTTATCTGCACTTGCTAACATTGCGTCTGGAATGAGAATAAGCTGTTTTTAATGAGTCGTATTTCATGATTAATTAAGGAGGTTTCTCCGCTACGAAATGATAATATAAGTTAGTTGATACCCATGTGGAGTGGGATTACTTTGGTGTTCTCTCGCCGGTTAATATTTTATTAAGCAGAATGAATCCAATGACTGTTTCCCATTCAACTGTGTTAGCTATCATACTTCTCGCAAATGTAACTACTTTGTATCTATCCAGGCAAGCTCGGCAAGTAGTAATGCTTCTCATCAAGTTTACATGAGGTGCTGTTTCTTCGATATTACACGCGTTCATATATGATGAGATTTTGACATATTTTTTTATGGACAGTTTAATATGAAATTTTATTATTTAATATTTGCTAAAGTACTGAGGAATCATATTATTCGCCTATATTACGTGAATATATACCAATGGGGTATATAGCACTGAGATGCATTGCCTTTGTCTTATTATTAAATATTCTAATATAGTTCAATTTCTTTATATGATGACCTACAAATATATGCCTTATGATATGAGAAATATTTTATAAATAAGCCATACGCATATAATTAAATAAACGGTTCATATTTCGATATATTTTAGTGGTGAAATATGTACTGTACTAAAGTATTGTGCATAGGTTTGGATTCCTTTTAAATAATTATTTAATACTCATTAATCATTATAAATTGATTAAATTGATATTATTATGTTTATTGTATAAGGTTTACTAGTTAATAAGTTAAACGTGAATAATTCACTTCTATTTAATACTATTGGTATTAATTTATAATGTAATTTCCTAAATATCTGAAAAGGGGATACTATTTGTTTCATAGATGTAAATAAGCTCAAGGTTAAGCTATAAATATTATAATAACATTTAGCACAAATTAATCAGGATTGGCATATCACTTAGCCAGCGATGCATACCATAAATTCTTTCATCATGCTATATATATATAATTCTGTGATAACACACTCTAAATCGAGCTCATAGTATATTAGATTCGTCAAATTGAATTATTGTCATAATAAATCTTATTTCATATTTACAGTATATTACTTTGTCAGATAATAAATTATTATAATTAATTTAATGGCCATTGACTCTCTCCGCAGACGCAGTTCAGAACGTGCATGCATACGCAAAGCGCGTTGACGAAGTAAGCGAAGCGCTTCCAGGGACTCGATTGCGTAGCTTCATACATTAGCTTTGGTGTTACTTCACTATTCTAGAGCAGCATAATTTATACCTCTCTCTCCTGATGCAACTGATATAACACTAAATATAATGAAAAAAAATAAAAAATAGAATGAGCAAATAAAAGAGAATAAAATATAATAGATCATAAAAAGATCAATATAATCAGTAATATTCAGAAATTGTTAAAAAGCAATAAAAAACACGATATTAAATTATATAATACATTTTCTAGGAAACTGTTGTGATATCGTTCGGTTGTGATAGATGGTAGAAATCGTAAAAAAAAAAGGCAACAACAAAAAATTATATAGAAAAAATTAGAATATCGCGGAAAAGTTGGCTTAATATTATTTTGTGCTTGGCGGGTACATTGAGAGGTGTTAGGTGAGCGGACAGGGTAGCATTGGCCCCCTACATTTCCAGTAGACAAAGTATCTATCTAAGATATAAAATGTATTATATATTATTTAATATGATATTTATAACATAATTTTTTAATTACCGTGGCAATTTTTAGGGGGCTCGTAGCAGATCAGTTATGTGACACAGGGAGTGATGAGATCTCGTATTCCATACTCCCTCAGGTATAAGTTAGGGTGGGGAGCGGTATAAGTAAACACCCCGCGATCATCCTACAAATACCAAGTGAGCGTGGTGTATGAGTTACCTCAGGAGACCCTCCCCGGAGGGTAGGGTAATTTAAGTTACTACCCTCCGTAGTATTATCCCTCACGTGAGTATATAATGGCCGAGAGACCCCTAGACTTACTGCCTTCTGTGTCTAGGTATTATACTATATTATCTAACCTCTTAGGTATATGATAATTTACTTTATGATTTAAATAAAAAAGCAAAATTTAAAATTTGAAAGTTATCGTGGTTATTACTGTTGTTTATTCAATCTGAGAAAAAATTTCGCTATTCGCAACTCGAGAAAGATGCTTTCAATGTAGTAGGCTTCTCTCTAAAAATACTAGTGGATAGAGAGTGCCTTATTTGGCCTCTATGCAATCTTTCTATTATACTCTTTTTGGCGTCTCTATTTTTTTTATAACATATTTACTTGACAATATCTTAGCATGTGATCGATTAGAACTATGCTTAATTTCCTTTTCGTATATGTAGTCATATTGTAGTTTTCGAGATTAATTCATTATTATATAATAATATATTATATTTTTTTTTTTTTTTTTCCAATTTTTATATTTTCTAGTTCATACTAATCCTTTAATGCTTGCATACAGATGTATTCACTACAGATAAGGAAGTGACTGTTGTAGTTTTTGAGATATGGATTGTTACTCTTCTAGAGGGAGTGACTGTACCTATTATAATATATAATTATTTATATATTAATATTAATAATTATTTAAATTTAATTTAAAATCTGTTCTATATCATATATATATGTTTATATATTTTATTTAAACTAGGGATTAATAAAATTTAGGGATAAAATAATAAAATCAGAAACATCAAAATAATATCAGTGGAAAGTGAACATAATAATTATAAAGTTATAGAGATTATATATAATTTTATTTACTATTTAGAAGTAATTAATATAATAAGTAAGCTGATTTTTATAAATTATTTAGATATTAATTATAATTAAGAATAAATATCAAAGTAGAAGATGACAAATTTTTCAGCGTCATTTATAGTCTCGATGCAAAAACTACTTATTATTTACCTTAATATGATATAATTTATAAAGTCAGTATTTGAAACGATTGATTGGTCAGGCAAAATACGAATATGATAGATCACGTTAGGGACTTTTGTTTAATTCTATAGCAACATATTAACGGGACTGCGAACTTAGTATATCAGCGGCCAACAAGCGCCTACTACTCGCAGGCCATGTGGTCACTGGATACCGGAAAGCTTTCCATTAGTAAGCAAGTGCTATAATAATAAATTGATACTTAATAAAATATTAAAATATCAATATATTAAATAATAAGATATGATGATCACTGAGTTACTTACCTCAATATTTGTATTACGTAAAGTAATTTTAGTAGTTTTAGATTTATTATTTTAAGTTCAATTTAGCATTTCGCAACTTAATAAAATAAATTAATTGATTTACAATTTTATTAATATACAATGAAATATTAATAATTAATATAAATACACAAAATATAAAATCAGTTTAAGCATAAAAAAAAAAGAGAGGGAAGAGAGACAACTAACCTTTTCGTAATATTGAGTTTCTTGCACTGATTAGAAATAGGTCCTTTCTATGGGGTTCGGAAAGCGGTTACCTCTCACCTCCTTGTAGATGTTAGTATTGGGTGTTGATTGGAAATCCTGGCAACAATGGAAACTTCGATCTTGCACAGTAGTAAACTTACCATTCCGGACGCCACGGTCGCTCTTTTACCCCCCCACTGACCTTGATACCCCTTAGGCCTGCTTTTACCCAACCATTAAAAATTTGGTTTCAAACGAAAAATCATGAAGTCCAAATTTTTTACTTGCCCTTGACCTTTTTGGGCCTTGAACTTTTTTATATATGGCCATTGACTTTTTTTGATGCCCGCTTCGAGAAAAGGGGCGTACCAGAGGGGGCGAAGCCTCCGTGTTACGTATTGCCCCCTATTTTACGCCCCCTTTGGTTGTCTTCCCTGGGTCAATTTTTGCCCCCACGCTATTTTTGGCCTTGACCATTTTGGCAACCTTAATTTTTTGTGCAACCCGTGTTGTAGCTACGCAGCGAAAGTCTTAGTTGATACCTATATGTAGGTACTTGATCACTGATCTCGTTCGCTACTTCGCTTCCAGCAGCTCTTTTCCTGAGTTCCTCTCTCACTGCCTTAACAGAGACGTTGGTAGCTACTTACATCTGAGCTAGAGCGCTCCATTATTATATTAGCTCTATTCATTCGTAAGTTTCAGAGTTATTGGTATTAGTATTTATTAGTTATTATACTCGATCTTTATTATCTCTTTAATATCTCGCATCTCTTATCTTGATATATTGTTTATTATTTATTCTCATTGTATTATTATTATTATTATTATTCTTTAAATGGTCATTAACAATGACTTAAAACTCTGTAACATTATTTAACTATCTAATGTATAATGCAGGATATTGGTAGACTCATAAAAGGGTAAATCGTATGGATTCTACCTGATTATCCTGGCTTCATAGTTTAGCTATTATTAGTTAGTGGCACAATATACTTCATCTCTTATCCATATATCATTGACCTCTGCAAAATAGATATTAATAATGACCGTTACATGATAAGACCCGTAACGCTGGATTCATTGAATTCAGTATCTCTATTATTCACCGTCTCCTATCTATTATTTAATTATTGGGTAGCACTTTATTAACTCCCTGTAGCTATTGGGTATTCTGTCATGCATTGATGCATTGATATACCAAAAATTAATGTACCAACCTGGCAAATTTAATAATTCTCATATATTATCTTCCTAATACGCTCGCCAGCAATCACATTCACGTAGGAGAGATGAATTACTGATTAATTTATTAATTGTACCGATTATCTTCTTTAACTCTATTTAGGAAGTCTCACATTATATTATGTATAATTTAATTGTTTTTCTCAAATAACTCACTCCTGCTATTATTATTTATGATTTTGTATACAGATCTGATAATTAATATATTAGTTATGGTGTAAAATATTGTATAACTATTTTATAGTCTCGTTTTTATATTAAGACGATGTTCTGTGGTTACTTGTTCTTCATACATCATACCATTATTGTTATTGTATTGTTCATTATATATATAATTATATTAATATACTTAATTGTTAATTATTATTTAAATTATATATTTATTATCTATTTAATATATTATTATATTATTATTTATATAATATATATTTATATGATATATTTATCTAATTAATTATTATTATATTATTATAATATTAATTTCTTATTATATTTAATTATTTATTATTATATATATTTTAATTTAATTTATTATTACTTTATTATTCATAATTTATTATTATATATTCTTATTATTATAACATTATTTAATATTGTTTAGTTATATCTTTATTATATTATATTATTAATTATTATATTAATTTATTTAATTTATAACTTATTTTATATTATTATTATATATAAAATTACATTTATCATTTGTAATTTTTTGTTATTATAGCTTATTAGATGTTAATATTTGTAAATTATATATTTATAATTATTTAATGTATTATATTTATTATTTATTAATTATTTTAATATTTATTATTTATTATAATATATATAATTTAATTTAATTCATTAGTATATTTTATAATTTTATAATTATCTTATATATATTATATTATTATTAATTATTTATTATTATTATATTTATATTATTGTAATGTTATTTGTATTATTACAAAGTACGCAAAAAGGCCTAGAAAGATTATTTTAATTATATTTATTTATATGTTATTCATAACTGGGTATTTAATGTTATATGTTTATTTGTATTATTTTGCTATAATGGTATATAAAAAATAATGTTTCGAATTATACTTTTCGGGTCATCATAGTGACACGACCACTGTGTTATCATAATTAGTATGAACCTCACTTTCAAGATTAATCGGGATACTAGACCGCGAAAATCATAACTCCTTGTCTGTTATAAATTACTTGCTATATATATAGATTAGTATGATAAATAAATATATACGTATATATAAGTATATGTAACAAGTTCAATAATTTGTGACGATATGCGCTGCTTACCTGAATTAAAGTTTTAATATTTGAAAATTGAACAATTATTATATATTTATTATTATTTTATATTATTATAATTATTAATTTATTATATTTATATATATATAATATATATATATATAATGTAAATTTTTTATTATTAATTATAAAAATACAAGGGAAAAAAATTAAATGAATTATTGAATACTTTTGTTACTTAATATAATTTAATTATTATTTAATTTAATTATTTATATCTTTTGTTTTAATTATTACTTATTTATTATTAATATATTATTATTAACTTATATTAAAAGTTATAGTGGCTATTATTATTTAAATTATTATTCTTTATCTATAGTTAGATATTATTAATATTAGATTATTATTATTATTATTATAATATTTATATATATTATTATTATTATAATTTTATTATTTACTATATATTATTATATATTTAATTCTTATAAATATTATATACTTATTTTATTTAATTATTATAGCAATTTATTATTTACTATTATGTATCAGTTTATTTAATTTACTTTATTT
>JABUQX010026622.1:0-21605 GCA_015478945.1 Trachelipus rathkii | reverse complement strand
TATAGTTGATATTTTTACTAAAAAAGATAAAATGTTTAGTAGAAACAAAATGCTTTTAATTATTTTATGTAATGTTTATTCAAGAAGCATATTTTTATGTTACGTTGTACAAATAATTAAGTTTAATTAGGACTTTAATCGCTTAATCTTGACTTTAATCGCCTAATCATTGGATCAGGGGTGATATGGTAGGGGTAGGAGTATTGTTGATTAGAGTTTGATCTATTGATCAAGTGATCAAATGGTATTTTTTAATAAAATGAATAAACATTATCAGAAACATTAAATGTTTTGATAAATTATATGTTGTTCATATAACAAACCTATATTAATGTTATGTTTATCATAATACATGCCCAAATATGACGTAAAGCAGTGAGATCAATGTTATAACATACGCAATTTGGAATTACAATCAAATATATCGAATATCAGAATTAAAAAAGACATTGAAAACAATAAAGAATGATGTAATTGAAAATGAAGAAAATAGCGACAGCCAAGAAATCGTGGATGTAAGCAAGGAAAACATAGATGAAAATCGATAGTGAAGATGAAGATGAGGAGTTAAATCAAAGTTTAATAATGTAGTTCTAATGAGAATAGTTAAATCAAGCTCAATAACAGAAATGAGAAACTTGGAAGAGAAACCGATGTTTTGTGAAGAAGTAACTGCATAAAAGGGATAAGAGAATTAATGTAGAGTGGGTAATTAGTGAAAAATTATTGCAGAATAACAAGAAAAAATTTTAAAGCTAGATTGGTAGCTAAAGGGATATGAAGAAACAGTGGAAGAAAAAACAGATTGCAGCCAACATGTTCATCTGAAGCAATGGACAATGGACTACTAACTATAGCTCAGAAACGAAAATGGAAAATAAATGCTATGGGTATTTCAGCAGCTTACTTACAAGGAGATATAATTACAAGAAAAGTATATCTAAAACCACCACCTGAATTTAAATGGTCAACTTGGAAATTGAATAAACATGTATATGGATTGCAGATGCTGCCTATGATGTGGTAATTTATCATTGATAATAGCATTCCTTAAGTTATGGTCTAAGAAAGTAAAATGGAACTACGACTATTTATACGGAAAGATTCAAGTGAATTATCGATAGTGATTATTATGTACACATGTAGATGATATTATTTATGGCGCACCAACTTAATTTGAAACAAAACAATATAAATAACAAATTAAAAGCATTTTTGAAATAGGAGAATCAGTTCAGAATCATTTCAATAGTTTAGGAGTTCAATTGATGTCAGAAGAAAACATGATAATTATGGAGCAAAATAGTTACTGGGATGAATGCATGAATGCGTAATGTAGTATAATCAAAAGAAAACTAGAAAACTTAATAAAAAGAAGGCATATTATCACGAGCAGATTCTATTTCGATCATACTAAATTGGTGGCAAGCAAAATACAAGACCTAGATTCTATCTTTATAATTAGTTCAGAAATGAGAAGAGAAAAAGAACTGAGTAGCCACTAAGAATTTAAAGAAACTACCATAGATGAAAAAAATACACGAACTGATTAAATATCAGACAAATAATATGAGTAACATTGAGAAATTCCATAACATATTGTGTGATTCATCATTCTGCTTAATAGAGACGGAGATAAAACACAACTGGGATGTATATTATTTTTGCTGTAGATAAAAAAGGAAAATGATGGAAGCAAAAGATTTCAAACTGAAATAATTTTTGTTAACATTAGTTATAACAAGAAGAGAAGCAAATAGTTTTCTTGAAGGTATAGAACAATCGTTGTACATACAAAAGAATCGTGGGAAAGAATGACTAATAAATAAATATACCTTCTAATTTGAAGACCGATAGTACAGGACCTTGTAAAATACTGTTCAATGTCAGAAACAGACAATCAAAATTAAAAGTATGGAGAATTATAATATCCAAAAGAGAATATTTAGAATAATCAAGAGAATACAAAAAATATAATGGGTGAACTAGTAATGATCAATTTTGCTTGTATATCACCAAGAGAACGTTACATATTAAAAAAAATCAGAAGGAAAAAATGTAATCTCCAGAGATGAGAATGAATAACTAAAATGGAACACGCAAATAAGACTTCTTCAAAGTGAAGAATACTTAAACAAATTTAAGAAGAGAGAGGGGAAGAATGATTGAAATTAATTTAATCATTTTTTTCTCCTTTTCAGTAATTACCCATTTTTACTATGGAAAAGAAATATTAGTAATATATATAATATTTGTTATAATTTTATAAAAAGTAAAATAAGATTACAATATATAAAGAAAATTACATACTTAAACAATATTAAGAATATACAACAACAAAGGAATAACAGATTAAAAAAAGGACTACAATTTTAATACAACGAATTAATGAAAATTAATATATGCAAAAATTGAACAACACTCAAAAAATCAACCTGAAGACAACAGAAAAAGGGAACATCTTTAACTCTACTAAGAAAGCTCTAACTAAAAATTCACTTCCTTACTCAATATAATATAATATATATCAATATAATTATAACTATATTATATATATATATATATATATATATATATATATATAATATATAATATTATATATATATATATATATAATATATAATATATATATTATATCAGTCTTTACAGCATGCACACCCATAACATCTAATGACAACTGACATTTTATCGCGTGATGCCCGGTAACTCGACCCCTACAAAAGAGCAAGATGCCAATTGATTATCTTTACATGCCGTTGTCAAAATATAAACATTCGCATGCTGGAGAAAAACTAAAACTATTATTTGTGTTAAATAAAAATTCGAGATAGAAACGAGAAAATAAATAATTTTTTGTTACAATTGTTTAATAAACCTAGTTTTGATATGATAAAATGTTCTAATAGTGACATCCTGTAAGCCTACGCTGAAACCCTCACAAAATGGCCATCTCCGATGGTGATCCACTTCTAGAGAATGCATTTAATAGCATAACCGAGGAGCTTGCTCGCTCGTGACAAAAAAAAAAGATTACAGATGGAAGGCCTTATACAACCTGACGCAAGAGCACTGCAAGTCTATTGGCTTTTTTCACAGATAAACCTACTGAAGATGACAGAGGATTTGGATATTTAGCTTGATAAGTTCAATGGCGAAATTGCATGGACATGTCAACTCACCTCAAAGGGATGCACTCCAGGAGCCTCGATCAAAAAACCTGAAGAGACAGTCAGCAAGGAGCAATATCTTTACTCCAATTTTGCAATCTATGAAAAGAGAAGATGAGGCTGCTACGAACTATGTGAGTGCTGCCCTACAGAAGCGATATCCTGTTTATGCTGGTTTGCATAAAATGGGCCAAGTTTCCATTTATACAGTGCTTGGCAAGCAATATTTTCATGCGCCTCCTCATCGAGTCGAGCGATCGTTTTTTGTGTAGGTGGGCATGCTAACACTCCAAAAAGGAACATGCTCTCGCGCCAGATACTAGTGAAAGCTAATGTTTTTGCCATCATATATTTGAGATTTTGAATTCTTGAGTATTGAATGTATCTATCTTTATCTTTAAAGAGTATATTATTATGTGATGTTTTTGATAATAGTTTCTTTATTTTGTCTTGTTCAGATGATCTAATTGCGTTCTTTCATGCGTTGTTATTCTTTCTTATGGTAAAGCTAGTTAAAGAACTCCTCTCGTAAATTGTAATCATGTTAAAAAATAAAAGCTAGTAGGCTAAACTTTGTTAATACTTAATGGAAATGGAATGGAATAATTTTTTATTTACAATCCATAACAATAAAAAAAAAGTTATTAATAATATTATATTGCATTTATTATTCCTTAAGATATCAAGTTTAATTTAAAAAAATAATATACTTGGGTACATGCAAGATATGAATAAATGACTAGCCATCTGGTTGTACAGTGAAATGCAATCTGAGTTGCCTAGCAGTACACATATGTTCTATCTTATTACTGCTGTAGTTTATTCGATATTAATTAAGTATCGTTATGGTATCGCACCTAAAAAAATAGAGTATCAGTATTGGGCTTCTTTTCTGGTATCGGTACATCGCTATGTTATGATTGAATAATAGCTTAACGTAGGAAAAGGGTATATAACTACTAAGAAAACAGTATCATTTGAATGATATACGAATGGAAAACTTACGACTAATCAATTAATCTAAAAAGTTAACATAATGCGACTCTATAGTGCTACTGAAGGATACAGGCGACTGGCAAGAAACCCAGCAGTCCTGTATTTGTAGATGAATTGATAATAAAACCGGAATATTTAATGATCGATAGTAACGAAGGATCGGGCCAATATCCTTGAAGGATATATAGAAAGACCATAGGCCTGAAAGTGTGCCTGTCCCCTATAATCACCATGAAAAGTCACTCAATTGTGGGAGAAGGACTGAGATTCTATAACAATCAATCTGAATTCGTCAAAGTTCAAATCCGTTTATTCCAGCCTTAAGCAAGATAGAGCCAAGTGCAATTGAAAATGCAGAATTAAGATGGTTTAAAAATGCAGTAGTAAAGGCAAAAAGCGTAGACAAACTGAACAAAATTATAGACCAAGCACTAAGTGCTGGAATAAGAATAAATGCGTATAGCGAAGGACAGAAGAGTTTTGCTGATAGTGATATCGAAAATGTCTTCGATCAAATGCAAAGAAAATGAGAAGGAAGACATTGTTAGGGGGAGTAAAGGAGCCCTGAAAAGTTAACCCACAAGGTAAAATCTAAGTGGTGACGCTTGAATGAAAAATTACCTGGAAGACCAAAATCCCTCCCATTCACACCAAATTTAAGAAAACTACGACCTAAGATCTGAAACTAAGTCTACAACAGCAATCTACAACTATGCAAGGACAGTTAGTTGGAATATTTAGTCTATTAGTATGTATACTTATTAGTCTGTCACTACTTTCTAAAACTGTTAATATGGTTAGTAGAGTTAACTGCTACAACTATTACTACTGTTAGTAGTGTTATTCTGTTAGTTGTTAGTTATTAGGTTTAAGCTAACAGTGCACCGAGAAACTTACCAAAACGCACAAGTTCAATCTTCCCAGCAATCCTGCGCCGATCAAATATCTGATTCCAATTAATATTGATGAACCTCGTTGCCCATGAAGATGACAATCTAATTCTCAAGGTTGGTTTCAATTCAATTCAATTTAAAGTTAACGATACCTAGTTACTCTATTATAAATGTCATGGTTATGTTAATCTAATATTTGTAAAATTTTCGCCTAAGTATTTCTGGTCTTTCTTTATCTTTCTTCTCAAGATACTTCACTTTTATTTATTTAAAAACTTCACATTTGCTTATTTATTTTTTGATACAGTCGAGAACTATTATTTAACATTGTCTATTTAAGTTGTCACAAGCAATAATTCAAAGTCAAATAAACAGTTTCAAGAAGTATGAACCACAGTGCGCGCTAACAGAATGACACGAGAGAAAGAGAGGTATATCGCCTTCGAGCCCTCCTTACGAACATAAAATCCAATGATGAGGAAACCATAAGAGACTCCTCTCACCCCTTTGGTGAAGGCGTGACCAAGAGTCAAAGATTAGGCATAAGAAATTGAATGAGGCGAAATGCCAAGGCTGAAACGGGGATTGTGCTCCGACCTCGCACATGAGGAAGAGGTGGCTGCGTCCCCTCCTTCCTTCGTATCTGAATATTTACAATCATGCATAAATTATAAAATCTTATTAAACTATTCCATTATTCTGCTCTTCTGATAGAGTTGAACTAGTCAGGATAGATCAAATTTGTGATGAGTCCATTCTCATGTGGACTTGTTTAATAAAGACTAAAGAAAAGATGCTCTCATTCCATTCACCAGATGTTAACTATTAATGCATTCTCATTAATTCTTAGATAGCTTAAGGTGATCTTAGGGCTTTAATTATATAATATTACTATATTATATATATATAATATATATATATTATCATATATATATAATATATAATATATAATATAATATTATTATATATATTTATATATATATAATATATATATATATGATTAATAATATAATATAGTTATATAATATATTAATAATACTATATATATAAATCTCTTTATATATATATACATATACTATCTATTTCAACCTATAATTATATATATATTATATATATATAATATATATTATATATATTATAATTTAATATATATTATAATATAAATATTTAATAAATAGATATATCTATATATTAAAATTAAGTCAGTTTGGCGGCTCGTCTTTATGGGCTATTGGGCTGCAGCCCTCCAAATTAAACTAATGCCTTAGGCAAATCAGTTGATGTTGTGATTAGAATTGAAATTTTGATAAAATTAAGTGTGATCTCTGATTGTTTTTTTTAACAATTTTATCTACCATAAATAAATTATTAATGAATTAAATAAATAACAAAGGGATCCTTTTTCCAACTGCAAATTGTGCTTACGATATTTCTCACATATATTCAATTAAAATAAGATTTGGGCTTCTTACTTTGCGGCCTAACTAAAATATCAGCTCAAATTTTTTAGTACAGTTTAAATAAATATAGACGCATAATATATGCAATAAATACGAACGATTAAGAATCAATAATTCTCTATAGTTACTTTTTAATAATGTTTGCGCTAGTTGTTTGGCTGTCAATTATTTCATTAGCAACTTGGAAGTTTTTCTCATATTAAAATTAAGGTTCAAACTTTTACAGAGTTCTCAGGATTTGGTTCTGCATGTAATGTCTTCTTTTACTTGTATTAGAGTCAGACCCTGACATGTCTATGTTTATTCGCATACCACTGTGGAGCTGAACTTGTATTTACGTTATTAGTATGGTAAATAACATGAGGCCGTAATATAATTGCATTAAATATGAAACAAAAGATATATTTATAATATTATATATTATATATAAATATAATTATAGTATATATATATATATTTTTCTTTCATCGCCATTTATTTATATTATCATATATATATTTTATATATATTATTTTTAAGATAGATATACATATATATTAATATTATTATTTATATATATTAATATAATTATATATATATATATATATATATATATATTATATTATGATATAATATAATCTTATATATTATATTTATATATATATTATAATATATATATATATATATATATATATATATATATATATATTATATATACTATATTATTATTATATTATAATATTATTAATATATATATTATATATAATATATTTACTATATATATACTATGGGTATGAGAGAGAGAGCGTGAGAGAGGATGAGAGAGAGAGTTAGTAGAGTAGAGAGCCATAATCCTAGAATAAGCGTGCAATGACGTCTTCTTCGTATTTGTTTCTAATTTGTACACTCTAATATATCAATTGTTAATTTTAGGCTTTTGCCTGCTTACGATGATGCTTTCGAATGCAATGGCCCATCGTATTCAAACTAAAAAATAGTCTCTAATATATTTATGCACGAGCATTAACATAAATAATAAAAATTTAGTAATTAGCGTTTGAGGATAATCCCTATCAGATAGTGATCTATTTAGATAAATGAAATTGTATTTTTTAGAATATCTCCATCTCAGGAGCAGTTATCCCATGCTCTTTGTATTGCAGAAATATGTGTTCGAATTGCAGGCAATCTGATAATTTAATAAAAAAAAAAAGTTTGTAATTTATAATTGCGTTTAGTTTGTCAATATAATTATCAATAATTTATTTTTACTATGATTGTCTATATTATATGTATTATATATATATATAGTATAATAATATATTAATATCAATATATATATATTATCTATAATATATATATTATATATATAATATATATATATATAAACCTACCAGCCCTCCGTGCCAATTTACTACGAGCACGCCACTGTATATATTATAGATATATTATATAGAGTATATATATGATATATATACTATGGCAGGTTTTACAGGAGAGAGATATACAAACCTCTAAAGAACCTAGAGTGGCATCTTGAAAAGTGGGTGAGAACTTGAGAAGGAAATATAAGAAACTTTGAAATCATGGAAAACTAGCAAGGAAACTTCTGGGAAAAGTGAGGAAGGGGAATGCAAATGTTTTCCACCACTGGACATTGGGACTTGGATCAAAAGACTGAATAATGGGAGCTGTGTGAGTTGCGAGGCTCATGCACAGTTCTGCGAGAGGCTGGCGGGGAAGTTCCGCTGGTCTACTCTCCCACTAAGTTCTGGAATTAGGATAAATGCGTATAGCGAAGGGCAGAAGAGTTTTGCTAATGAAGTAATATCGAAAATGGCTTTGATCAAATGCAAAGAAAATGAGAAGGAAGATTTAATATGTGAATTGATGCTAAATGGAGCAATGTTCAGTTACGATCTATTGCAGGATAAGAGAATAAGTGAAATGCATAACAAACTGTATCAAGAGGTTCGTCCACAGATAGATGAGTGGCTTAAAGAACTGAGAGAAATCGGTGAAAGTGCTATTGAAAATGAGGGAATCATAGAAGACGTGGAAATAGATAATCAAACATTTTTTATGAAATTTTCTGAGAATAGCAAAGTAAATATTGCAAGAGTATTGGAAGGTACAAAAAATTTAGGGTTAACCACAGGAGAGGTAAAATTAGGAGGTGATGTTATAGAAATGGGAAATAGTAAGGTTGAGGTTAGAAATGGAAAAGAAGGTGAAAGGAATTACGTTGATGTGTCTGGCAATAGTACTTTTGAGATAACATTTCCTACAAGAATTGTTAGCCTAAAAATTGTAGTAGGCTATACCATAATGCAGAAAATGACTATAAAGTAGAGATCAGAGTAGCAGATAAGGAAATGTGATCAGAACTACAAAAAAAGAGGGGAAGTTATAGGTAGAAAGCTGTAGAAAAAAGAAATTTCCCTAGGAATGGCAAGTGGAATAAAGAGAAGGTCAAAAAGGCGATTAGTAATAATGAAGCATTATCATAGGTTGATAGAGCGTGTGGAGGTAGTAAAGAAACCTATCTGAAACTTTAAACAACAAGGAAGGGAGGTTTTCTTTCCTTCTTTACTTACAACCACAAAATTGCAAACTCTTTTAATAAACATAAGCTAAATTTAGGTTGTAGCAAAAGGCTTTCTAACAGATGTTTATTTCGGTAAAATCGTTGCGACATGGCAAAGTATCCGACAATCTCTTATAAGATACAAAATAGCACAAAAAGTAAGAAGATGGAGGTTAAACAAAAGTATACCCTAAAAGATTTAGTAGATAAAACAGGCATAAAATATCATATGTTGCTAAGATATGTGGCATTCCAACTAAAAAATTAAAAGTCATTTCGGAAGCATCAACAGTTCAAGTTGGTTGCTTATTTCCTAGACAAAAAGTACTGAGAGAATTGTTATTTTAACAAACAATGGATGTACAACTTCATAGCATAAATAAAGGGAAGAGAGTCATGCAAGTTGATCCACGACTTAACTGGGTTTATTCAAGCTGAAGAGGAAAATAATGTAAAAGCTGCAAAGGTAAGCATGGCCAAGAACTTAGCAAAAGTGGGGTTTGATACTGATTATTATCTATCAAGTAACTTGTTTATCAACTGATGAATATGATAATAAGGAGAAAAGGCAGCTGAGCATCCAAATGAAGCGACCAAAAGATTAAAAAAAAGGAGAAAAAATAAACAGGGTTGGAAAGAGGGGGCCAAACCCCAAAAAAAACCACCGTTTAAAAAAAAAAAAAAAAAAAAAAACACTTGGAAAAACTTACTATTTTGCCCACTTGGGTTTTTCAGAATACTTACATGTAAAAATAGTAAACAAAAATTAAAATAATATTAGAAATTATTCTTTTATTTAGTTAAATTTTTTATAAGCTCATTTTAATTTATTTGTAAAAAAAATCTATATATTATATATATATATATATATAGTTATATATATATTATATATTATATATATATAGTATATAAATTATATATATATATATATATATATATATATATTAATATATATATATATATAATACATATATATCAATAATATTATATATATATATATATATATATATATATATATATATATGATATATATATATATTATACTATATTTATTATTATAATATATAATTATATATAGATATATATTATAATTAGTATATATATATAATATATATACAGAGGTGGCACCGATCCGTCACCCGTTACTCCGTAAACTAACGGAACTTAGTTTTCAGTAACGGATAACAGAACTCGTACTTTTTCTTTCATGTAACGCTCCGGAATAAGTTCCGTTATTTTTTTCTTCGTTACTTTTTAGTCCGTTACATTTGTTCGACTTTCTTGAATGCTGATAGTCAATTGACCACCCCGATCAAGCTACAAAAATCCTTCGTATATAATATATATATATACTATAATATATATATATAATATATATATATATTATATATATTAATATATTATATATATAATCATATATATATATATATATATATATATATATATATATTATATATATATATATAATATATATATATAATAGTAGTTATATATATACTATATATATATATATATATATATAAAAGGAATAAGAGGAATTTGCACTTAGATAATGAATAGGGATGGTGGCTTTCGTAACTGATGAGCATGAATGGACTAGAGTGTCGGGTGGGACACTTCGAAAATCTGCCATAACATTTTGGCAGTAAGAAGAGGTGACTAGTCGAATTGTGGTGTGGGTTTTGGATGGGTGCCAAGAATAGGTATTTTGAGCGTGAGTCATTAGTAAGAAGGGAGGTAATTGTGTTAGAGCGAGAAAGCTTGAAGCAATGCGGTAAAATCTGCAGTATATAGTATGAAATTACCGGTTTGAAATGATCAGAACGGCAGGCCGAGATTGGTGATTGGTGGATTTGGAAGTTGGTTGTAACAGAAATGTCTATATAGAGCATAGTCCGAGGGATTGGGAGGAGAGCAGAAAATAGTTACCCCTATTATCAAGGGTAAATGAGGATAAGGGTAAACTGTAGGATTATAGGGAAATTAGTTTATTTAGAATGTAGTAGAGAAATGTATATACTTATATTTGGCTCGAAAGAAAAGCATCGAGTGACTTGCTGGAACTGATTTGTGCCAAGAACTAGTGCCGTTTAGAAGTGGTAGAGATTGTGTGGATCAAATCTGTTCATTTTAAAACAAATATTGAGAAAATGCTGAGAGAAATGGTCATCATTGCAAAGTAGATTTGTATTTGCACAAACAGGCGTTATAAATGATCTAATACGAAGCGTCTATGCACTGTGTTTATTGAATATATGGTGTTCGGTGGTAAGATTCTGAATGGAATTAAAAGTATTAGAGGACGAATAACGGAGCGACTAAGAGAGATATGGGAATGAAGATGATTGTTTTAATCATAAATAACCGGAGTGAGATCAGGAACTGTGCTTATATCTTCTTGTTATTCAATTGTATATGGATCGGTTATGAAAAGAAATTAAGAGGTGGGATGGCAGGGGAATGGTGTTCAGAATCAGGGGGGGGTTGTGGAGGAGTCGTTTTCAAAATTTTATCGACTCCGACTCTAGCCCTCTTCAAAATTACCGACTCACGACTTCCACACCGCTCGACTCGACGTCCACTCTTTTCAAAATTAACCGACTCCCCGACTCCGCGACTCAGACTCCAGACTCAGACTACACAATCTTGGTTAGAATGATGTAGTATGAGAATAAATGGCATAGTGTTTAGAAGATGTGTTACTTATTTTATGCGGATGATGGGTTTGTGCGCGAATCTGAGAGAGTTTGAGAGGCATTGGTAGAGGAGATTTTGGAGGTGTGTAAAAGGAGATGTTTGAGGGTAAGCGTAGATAAGAGTAAGGTTATGGGTTGTAAGTGGAGTACAGTCCTCGGTGTGAAGTTATGCTAGATGGTGAGCAAGCGTGGAACCAAGTGTCTGAGTGAAATATTTAGTATATAGTTGTTGGAATGAAACGGGAACGGATGATGCCCAGAGTCGTGTAGGAAAAAGTGCTGCATTTGCCAAGAAGGTGGCTATGCCAATTAAATCTTGTGGATGCAAAGCGAACTAAGTCTGAGTGCGCTAGTCTGTACATGAGGATATGGTTTTTTAATAATAATTCGAATAATGTTGAAAATTTAATATACACAAACCAATAAATTGCTAAGATACGCGTAATTAATGTCATATTTGAAAAAGCTAGAAAGTAAACGGAGTAACGGAAGTAACGGCCACTTCGTTACTTTATTCCCTTCAAAGAAACGGAATAACGATAACGCAACTACTTTTTCCGAGAGTAACGGAGTAACAATAACGGAACTACTTTTTGGAGTAACGATGCCACCTCTGTATATATATATATATATATCTATATAATATATAATATATATATATATATATATATATATATATATATATATATTATATATATATATATATATATATAAATATATATATATATATTACTATATATATATATATATATAATATATTATATATATATATATATATTAGATATTTATATATATATATTATATATATTAATATTATATATAATATATATAATAATATATAATATATATATATATAATATATATAGTAATTATATAATATATATTATATATATATATAATAATATATTATATATATATAACTATATACTAATATATTATATATACAGCATATATAGTGCTACATAACGAAAAAACCAAACTCAATATGTTACCATAAAAAAAATCCCCACTCGTGGTATCTCCCTGTGGTAAATATTAATGTCTAGAGCGAAAAAATTTGGTGCACCTATTAACTGCATCTAGTATGAGTGGAAAAAAATTGTTATAATGGTTCGAAGTTGATTTTTTGAATTTTGGGGAATTTTTAAAATTTTTGAAACAATTTTCAAAAAAGTTTTAAAAGCATTTTTGACCGACTTTTTGAGGACTTTTTCAGCATTCACTCCACTGCCATTAAGAAATTGATAAATAGCATGATATTTTATTTCATTTCGGTAGAAGGCACGCCTTGATTTCATTGTCCACATCAAATTTAATGAAATTTTTTTGCAGCCCCTCCCCCCGTCACCTGGAGTTGAATCAAAAAATAAAAACCCACCTGCAACAAAAAAAAAAAAAAAACCACTTCCAAATTATGAAAATGTGGCACTGGATATACATGCGCTATAACTCCTATCAAAATGCTGTATGTTTGACTGAAAAAGATTCTGAGTTGGTGTGGGGTCCGAAACCACGTTAAAAAATGTTGACACTTAAAAAAAAAAAACTTATTGTCAAATAAAAAAAAAAACATGTACTATTTTTTAACATATATATATATATGTATATTTATATATATTAGATATATAACTACTATTATATATATATATATATATACTTATTATATATATATATACTATATATATATATAAATATATATATATATATATATATAATATATTAGAATATATATATATATATTATATATGATATATATATATATATAATATACTATATATTTATATATTATAGTATTATATTCATATATTATCAGATCACATTTCCGTGTATGTGCAGAAGTGACATCATGCGCTCGCTAACGTGGATGCTTATAATTTTCTAGCACTTCTAGCATGCATATTCAACATCATAAAAAATATACCCGATCAGGTGTCTAACCCTACGTGTTTTAAGGTATAGGAGTGAATTCCATCGGTTTATAATGGCATTGTGGCACTCCTACCATGATTTAGTACCCCGCCCCTTTTTTCTAATGCTTCTAGCACTGGTATATCAAGTATTGGTCACGGAATATCGCCCAAGATAGGTATCATTAGTAGATAATCGATACTGCTGACATCGATTCCATGCGTTTATGATGGAATCTAATCACTACTTTACCATGGGCTTTTAGTATTTACGATAGCCCAACTCTACCCCCCCTTTTCCTAATGCACCTATGCAACTTTTTTATTTCTGACTAGCTACAGAGCCAAGCTTTGGTGTTGGCTAGTAGTTTTGAGGTATGCCAGAGTTGAGTCCCGCTAAATTGCGAGCACGGGTCGTTTCAACTTTTTAAGGTTGTTAGAACGCAAATCAAACATGCGTTTTACGTGGCCGGCTTACCCTATTAACGTCATACTCTCAAAGGAGAGAGTGGTAGATTTAGATAGATAGATAGATAGATAGATAGATAGATAGATAGATAGATAGATAGATAGAAAGATAGGAAACGAGGTGTAAAATCAACATACATGAATATTATTATCATAGAGTCACACTCTTTCCAAGTTCGGTGTCTCATCTGAATGAATCGCTGTACTGGTTTACGAAGTTAATTTATATGTTAATGGAAGGTCCAAATGGTTCTTAGTGTACAGATGAGATTAGAATTTATGCGTTAATTTATGAAGTATAATGAAAAGGGATAATAATATAAGCGCCCGAAAATCATTAAAGGTTTAACAAACTTAAAAATTTGTTACAATCTCTTATTAAATTAATTTTACAAAAATAAAATTTAAATTGAAATATTTAGATAAAATTTTTATAAAATCTTAAGATTTGATAAAAAAAAAATCATTCATTTTTAATAAAATTATTAATAAAATAGTGATGCAAATAATATTTAATAAAATTATTAATGAAATAATGATAAAACTTAGAAATCTACCTACCAGAAAACAGGTAATTAAAATTGTTTAATTCGAAAACAAATTTAACAACTAAATATTATTTTTATTATATTATAATAATAATATAATAAATTTCATTAAATTCCTTTAGATTCACCGAAACTAATCGAAAATACGACTCATAATATGACAAATTATAAGTTAGAGCATTTTTAAACCACATCGTGAAGTCTTGTAACGTCATTAGGACAATGAGTGACGTTATTAGAACAATGAATGACGTAATTAAAACAATGACGTCACCTCAGGATTAATCGATCATAACCTGAAAATAATGTCATATAAAATGTTTATAACTCCAGAGCGTAGGCTAGCCTTAAAAGCCTGCCCCTTTTTTACAAACATGAACGTTTTTTGTATTACATAATGAAATGAGTCAAAGGAGATTTTACTCTCATCAGCGGGATTTGAACACTGGACTCCGCGTCGCTGAGTTAACAGTAACCAGGTGCTCTATCTACTAGGCCATCCACGTTCTCAAATACAAAACTTGTGATTGGCAAAGCGCTCCACATTATGACGTCATTCATAACATTATGAGAAATTATTTATTAATTCGTAATTTTAGCAAGGGCACAGGAAATTAACATTTAATTAACAAACATTCCTTAAAATAATAATAATAATAATAATAATAATAATAATAATAATAATAATAATAATAATATAATATAATAATATAATAATAATAATAATAATAATAATAATAATAATAATAATAATAATAATAATAATAATAATAATAATAATAATAATAATAATAATAATAATAATAATAATAATAATAATAATAATAATAAATATTAAAAAAAAAAATAAAAAAAATAAAAATAATAAAAAAAAAAATAAAAAAAATAAAAATAAAAATAAAAATAAAAATAAAAATAAAAAATTAAAAAATATAATTAATAATAATAAAATAATATAATAATAATAATAATTAAATATAATAATTAATAATAATAATAATAATAATAAAAATAATAATGATACATAATAATTAATTAATAATAATAATAATTAATAATAATAATAATAATAATAAATAATATAATAATAATAATAATAATATTATAATCATAACAGAATAATGCAAATATATATATAAAGTCTAATTACTGTGATTAAATGAGGCTAATTTATTATAATTAATAATTATAATTTAAGTTCATACAACTTAATTATATGTTCTGAATAATAATGAGTAATAATAATAATAATATTATCAATCTATAATAATGAATAATAATAATAATAATAATAATAATTGATAATATAATTAATAATAATAATTAAATAGATAATTTGTCCCAGTACTATAATTTCGATTTTATGTCTATACGTCCCATCTTCTTTCACTTTCTAATTTAAAACTTATCTTATAACGGCAAAGACATTCTTTCTTAATGGGTAAAAGTGTTTAACAAAACAAAAAGGATTAAAACATGCAAGATGTTGTCTTAACCACAACAAGAATAGAATAAGCAATAATAAAACAATAAAATTAATAATAATAGATAAGTAATAAATAATGATAATAATAATAATAATAATAATATAATAATAATATGATAAATATAATAATAATAATATAATTAGATATATAGATAATGATAATGTATCATGATAATCGATAATGATAATTCTCGTTGTAATGATAATGATCATTTTATGTAACAAATGAATACATATTAAATACTAATAAGAATAATCAATAATAATAATTATTAATTAATAAGAAAAATAAATGAAAATAGATAAGAAGAAGAAGAAGAAGAAGAAAGAAGAAGAAGAGAAGAAAGGAAGAAGAAGAAAAGAAGAAGAGAAGAAGAAGAAGAAGAAGAAGAAGAGAAGAAGAAGAAGAAGAAGAAGAAAGAAGAAGAAGAAAAAGAAAAAGAAAAGAAAAAGAAAAGAAAAGAAGAAGAGAAGAAGAAGAAGAAGAAGAAGAAGAAAGAAAGAAAGAGAAGAAGAAGAAAAGAAGAGAGGAAAAAAGGAGAAAGAAGAAGAAGGATGAGGAAAAGGATTTGTTTTGTAATTTGTGAATTGGGAAACGGAAAGGAAAAGTAAAAGGGAAAAGGAAAAAGAGAAGAAGAAGGAGGAAAAAGAAGAATGAAGAACAAGAAGAGGAAGAAAAAGAGAAGAAAGGAAGGGAGAAAAAGAAGAAGAAGTGTTGGAGAAGAGGAAATCTTAAGAAGAAGAAGAAGCAAGAAGAAGAAGAAGGAAGAAGAAGAAGAAAAAGAAGAAGGAAAAAGAAAAAGAAAAAGAGAAGAAGATGAAGAAGAAGACGAAGGAAGAAGGAAGAAGAAAAGAGAAGAAGAAGAAGAAGAAGAAGATAGAAGAAGAAGAAGACAGAAGAAGATGGAGAAGGAAGAAGAAAGAATGAAGGAGGAAGAAGTGAAAGGAACTTCAGCAATCTTCAGCAGTCTCAATTAATTACAACACAACAACACAACAACAACGAACACACAACAACGAACAGCAACGAACGATATCATACACCAACAACACACCAAATGATGTTTAATACACCCCAAAAATATAATCAAACATTTTGTTAACCAGTTTATGAATTGAGCGTGGAAGAATCAAGATGATGTTTCTAATAAATTGTATTCCTTTGCGTATTAAGAACTTTTTCAATTTTCGACCCATAGGTTACAACGAAATTTTGGGTGATAGATTTAAGACGACTAAAAAATTTTATTACATAATTCGTTGCATGTTTGAAAAATGACAAACACTCACCGCAATGATTGAGAAATATAATTTAATAATAATAATAATTAATAATAATAATCAATAATAGTAATAATTAATAATTTAATAATAATAATAATAATAATAATAATAATAATAATAATAATAATAATAATAATAATAATAAATAATGAATAATAATAATAAATAATAAAATAATAATACAAATAATAAAAAATAAATATAAATTTAGACTATTAAAAAAAATATTAATACGCGATATTATCTTAGATATACCTCTTCTACGTGAGTACCCAATGCTCCTAGAATTATAAGGCGTATAACGTAGCATAATAATTTGGGATTAGGAGGGTAATCATTAATGCTTTTACTACTACTAATACTTGCTATTTTCCTACTATACTATTGAAAATACTACTTAAAAAAAATAAATAAATAAAATAAATTAATTATAATAATCAATAATAATAATATAATAATATAATAATTAATAATTTATATTAATAATAATAAATCAATAAATAATAGTATGATAAATTAATAATAAATTAATAATAATAATACATATAGGTGTAACACGTTCTATTATTACTGGATACTATAAGAATAAAATTACAGTAAAAAACATTGACCCGAGACCATCAACTTCCTTTGATCTTACATCAACAAATTATATGAATAATAATAATAATAATATAGGACAATCTCAGATAAATGTAATTAATACAAGTCGTTTTACGTCAACTAATGCATATAATCCAGTGTTGCCTATGACATCAGATATTCAAGGACAGTGGCCTTGTCTCCCAGGTCCTTCTATAACTTATCATCAGACGATCCCACCTCCTAGGTTTCAGGGATCTAATATTTCTGAAAGATTACGTATGTGGTATCTCTGAAAGATTATATGTGGTATCTCTGAAAGATTATATGTGGTATCTCTGATGGATAAGTAGTTACTATTACAAACCAAGGATTCAACCGACAAGTGAATAAAGAAACTTTTCTTATATTTATTACAAAATTAATATTTATAATATATACACAGGTATGAGTAACAACTCATCTACAGAAAGTCAGAAGAAATTGTTCGCTGATTCAAGTGAAGAAAATCTAAACCCAACAAAGACCATCCGAAGTGACACCATGAAATGATGAAGCAAGATGATGTAATAAAAAAATGGGATGAATGATGCAAAACCATAAACGAAATACTCAGCTTGGATTATATTTATATTTTATTAATCTATTTTATATATTTATATGTATATCTATATTTTTTTATTCCGAAACTCTATTTTAAGAAAGTTAAAAAAGTTATATATATTTTATAATATATATATATATATATTATATATATATATATATATATATATATATATAATATATATATATATATATCAGTGGACGAATTCCAGTAACTTTTTACTACTCGTTTGCTCTCTCTCTCTCTCTCTTCTCTCACTCTTCTCTCTTCTTCTCTTTTTCCTCTTCTCTCTCTCTACTCTCTCTCTACTCTCTCTCTCTCTCTCTCTTCTTTCTCTCTCCTCTCTCTCTCATATTTATATACTTATAAATTTTATTATTATTAAATAATATATATATATTAGTATATATATAATTATATATTTATTATGATCTATATTATACATTGGTTCTATTGATATATATAAATATTATAATATAATTTGAGATATTCCTGCTAAATATAGTTGTATCTAATGTATTAAAACGGTTGTTCTTGGTGGTGTTTCATGACCGCTGTTTAGCTTTTTCTGATAAATATTTTATAATATTTTTTATATATTATTATAATATATCTCTATAAGAATTTAACTTCCATTTATTGTAAGCTTCTCATTTTTAGATAATTTTTTCAAATTATTCTAATTATTTTATTAAATATTAAAATATATATATGTTCATAAAGTTATAATATTTAAATAATGATATATAGTATTTAAAGCAGTAATTATTTATAAAACACTATATTAATTATACAAATATATTCTGCTCATCTGCATTATTCAGAATTTCGGTGTAAACAGTACTCGAAGCTTTCCTCTCGCTAATTCCTCATTGTGCTAGAGATGCTTCCATTTTCGTTACTGGTTTAAAAGTCTGTGTGGTTTTTGTATAAATAGGATGGTTGTTATTTTTTTGGAGTATACTTATCACATTTTTCGCTTATATAAAATTTGTCATAATCTTTATTATGTTTTAATATTATGTAATAAACTGTATGAAAAGAGCTGTTAATAATTCGATAATTTTATATGAAATTGTATCAGTGAGATAAAAGTATTAAGTAAAATACGATTAAAGTATCAATATTAATTTGTGTGTAACTTTTTAGTGTCTTGTTTTGTCAATACCATTAGTGTTCTATTGGCTAAACGAGATTTCATCTGTCAGGTGTAGCTCGTGCCTCTATATATAATTAATTTATTTGATTTATTGTATACATTTTATATTTTATATATATTTAATATATATATTTTATATTTTTTTTTATAATATTATTATTTATTATTATATTATTATTTATTTTATTCATTATTTATTTATTATATTTATTATATAATTATATAATAGTATTATAATTTTAGTTCATATATATATATTAAGTGTGTTAAGTTACTGAGTATAATATATATTTGATTTTAGTTATTTTGATATAATGAGATATTTTTTAGTTGATAAGTTAATGTGTGCCTATAATCATTTTATTTTTATTGATATATTTTATTTTTTTTATGTAGGTAATATGTACCTTATATCAAGTAATGTATGGTCTTAATATGTTACCTCCTAGATGAGATATAATATATTGCTATTCAGGCTAAATATATACAATATTATTCAAGATGATAACATACTACATACAAATAGATATAGCTTATATAGAATTTATTTCCATTGAAAATCATCACATCGTCATTGATGTATTTTTAATCGCTTTGTCCTTTTGGTAATTTAGTATTTAATATAGAGATTTAATTATATCTTGGTATTTTTGGTATGTGGCCTTTTCAAATAGAACACATAGAATTTAATAATTGTCTTATTATTTATATAATTATAAATATATAATAAAATATTATTTATTTTATTATTTATATTTTGTTAGATATAGTTTAATATTTATTATTATTTTAATAATATTATATATATATATTATATATATATATATATATATATACGTAAAGTTGGGTACTATAGTAATTGTAATATTATTTGAGGGGGGACTGGGGCCGGAAAATCCTAATAAGTATCTTTTTGAGGTGGATTCCAGTGAACCGATACTGGAAAATGTTATCCTGGATCCTGTGTGAGAGAATGAAAATTCAGTTAACTTTGTGAACTAAAAGTAAATATATCTATATATTATTATAATTAGATGAATAAAATGATAAACACTAGAGACAAATGTAGGATGTATATATTCAATATTATAAAGTTTGATATAATAAAGATTTCGCTATCCTAGTTCTAAATATATGTTTTTAAATAATAATTTTATATTTAAAATTGACAATGAATCTTATTCAATAATATTGTTAAGGAATTTTGAACATTGGGTGAAAGATCAATGCCTGCTCTTATGTTGTTATATTTTATAGTTAGTGATATATTCCCCTTATATCATATAGTTTATTCATAAGAATTAATATAGGGTAATTAATTAAAATTAAATTTACTATATAGTAACGTCATATATTTGAAGAAAATTTAGTAACTATGCTTAGCACGAATATCGTTCATTTGTCTAAGAGAGTGAAAGAATACACCTCAATGCGAGTCTAGCACGGTCCAGCATCGCCTCTACGGCTACCCTTCTCCTTGCTCTCCGTCTTTACTCCCCTCTCGCCTATATACCTTACTTCTCTTGTAATTATTTTTCTTATAGGTAGTCCAATATGCTGTTATGGGTGTGATACCGTATGGTCACACTACTTGTCTTTTTGGAATTGTGGTTGATCTTATCATAACGATTATGTTTTTATATATAAACTTTTTATTACTTATAATTTTTCCAGATATACTTTATGACATCGTAAACTTTTAATCTGTTATCTTATATATGGTACGTAAACGTTCAAACTACAGTAATATGGAAATTCATACACAGCTGGTTTTTGTCGTGCGCGCTTT
>JABUQX010026621.1:30000-35273 GCA_015478945.1 Trachelipus rathkii | reverse complement strand
CTGTACAGTTGCGCTAAATATATTTTAATTATTTTTTTCCTAAAAAGAATAAAAAATTCATATTTTAGATTCATCCAAAGTTTAAAATAATTCCTCGACGTTGAACATTATGATCCTGAACATATTATACATAATTCTTATTCAAAACAGATTTTAAATATATATATATATAATATATATATATAATATATATATATATATAATATTATTATCATATATATTATATATATAATATATATATATATTATATATAATATATATATATATATATATATATATATACCGTATATAATTATATATATATATATATATTATATATATATAGATATATATATAATATATATAATATATATATATATATATATATAGTATATATATATATAATATATATTATATATATATATATATATATATATCGTGTATCTATATATATATATATCGTGTTATATATATATATATTATATAATATAATATATATATTATATATATATATATTATATATATATATTATATATATAATATAATTTACTTTTCCTTCTAACTTTTAAAATAATTTCTATTTGAACTTCCGACCATTATATAATATAAATTTATTCAAAACAATTGTTTCTTAAAAATTAAAACCATCAATAAAATCCTCTTTAAACGATGTCCTTAGACCGATTTTATTATTTTTAAAAGCAGGAAAATAAGCTCTCAACATTAACTTGAATAGGAGCCAAAGCTGTAATTGTGCAAGCGGCATTTTGCAAAATTTAGGATAGCAATTGATTACCTCTTTAACTGATAACTTATGATTTCCCGGTCGATTTTCCATGTACTTCCATCTAATGACTTATAGGAATTCTGACCTTTTGTTTTTCTAGAGATATTTATGGTTGAATAGTCTTTTACTAGTAGATTGTCTTTTTAGTTTTTTTTTCAATCGCTTTTCTGCATGCTCCCATTTTTCCCATTATCTGGCAAATGTGACTTTCTTCATCTTCATTTTGACTTTCATTTTCATTATAGGATTCCTGAAATTGCTGAACAATCTGACTCCGGCCCAGAATTTCTGTTCGATTAGCGTTTATTTCATTTTAAGTCCTAGTTCACAAGGAACACTCCTAGCTTTAAATATTAGATCTTCAGTTCTGGGAAAGGAAGATTCTAAACAAAGATTGGCGACAAAAATATTTTATTTTCAGTTAACTTCTTTCCCTTCTTTCATGGAATTTATTTGTGATTTGCTAAAATCAGTTCTCTATAAAATTTTCCTGCAGTCAAGTCTTCTGATTGAATATTTTTGTTGTAAAGTATGAGTGTTTTAATAATTCTTTGACGTGTTTCGATTGTTCCCACTGACTGTCGGAGAGAGAAAGTTCAGAAGTTCCGGCAGCCATCAATACTACTACTATAATCTTTAGTTGCAGAAGCCTTTAGGGCATAAGACATGTACTTCATGTACTTCCCCATCTTTTCTCTTGACCTAAGATTGCCACTTTTTTGCAGTTTGATTCTTTAGAACTTCCATTAATTTTGGGGTACGTGCTGCTTTTTGCTAATTGTCTCGCCCTGCTTATAAGATTAGCTATGGGTATTGTGGAGACCATCACGCACTGCTAATGTAAAGTATGAAACTCCACATCTCATGTGTGCAATGTTAACGTGTATCGGAACATAAGTCCTTTCATTAGTTTTATCAAGTCATTCTGAAAACAAACTATTACTTCTTGTTGACATTCAATAAAATCAGTATCCCATTTTACCAATTTCCTATTCCTCACCCTCATTGTCATTATTTAATTTTTCAATTGTACTTATCATATTATTCCGTAACTAAAACTAAGCTAATTACTTGTCTCTTGTTATTTTCGAATTCTTTAAGATGTCAGTAACAAATTCTTGAAAATATTCGCTTGAAATTTTGAGTATTTTTTTCTTTTACTTGCTAACGTTTTAGAAATATTGTTTTTATCTTCGTTCACATATATAAAATTATTGACAAAATATTAATTTAGCTTTGCCCATGTGTAAGTATCCATTTTAAATGCACAAAGCTTCCCTTTATGCAATTTTTAAAGCTTATGTTTTTGTTTATTTGTTTTTCTGGAACTATTTTACAAATATTTTTTCCAGTCTAAAGGGACTTCCAGTTTCTAAGACCATGTCTCCACACAGTGCTTTAAATCCTGGTAATGCAAAGAAAACTAATGGGTCACTATCTTTAACAACATTATAATCAATTGTATTTTGAATTTTTCACTTAACATAGACAGAACAAGTTTATGGCAACTGAAAAAGTTTCCACTTTAGTCTCAGTTTTTTGAAATTAAAGGTTTATCCTGATTACCTTAGCTTCACCTTTCTTTTTAACAATTGCAGCAATGTCTGGATGATAGCATTTTAAATGTCGCATTAATTTAAGGATCCAATTACATGTATGTCGACCCCATGAGTAAACTGGTAGGTTAGGTAGACTCTTTGTGCATGATCGAACTGACTGTTTCCCATCAACTTTGTTAACTATTTCTTATTGACAAATGAAAGTATTTTTATTATCAGAGTGAGTAATATATATTCAAGTACATGAGGTGTTTCGATTTTGTTTTAGTTGGACGTGATTTTTCTTAAGGATAAAACTTAATTAATAAACTTATCTATAAAAAGTACCGAAACCTTTTTTTATTATGAATAATATAATATACATAATCAAATTTCTGGAAAAAAAGAGAATATATAATATATATTATATATATATATATATATATATATAATATATATAATATATATATATTATATAATATATATATATATATATATATTATATATATATATATAATATATATATAATATATATAGATATATATATATATATATATATTATATTTATATATATATATATATATATATATATATATAGAACACCTGTAGTAATAAAATAATAATTAATTAATTTTGTATTTGCCGGAGCCGGAGCAGCCTCTTTTTTTTGCGGCTCCGGCGACTCCGGCTCCAGGTCCCCCATAAAATTTCACCTCCGACTCCGGACTCCGGCCTCCAGATCCCCCAAAATTTCGCCTCCGCCTCCGGCTCCGGCTCCAGTCACTTCAAAAAATTTCGCCTCCGGCTCCACCCAAACCGTGGCGCTTCCGCAGCTCCGGCTCCGGCTCCGCAGCCCTGCTTGTAAGTCCTCATTCATCATCCTCCAAACTGTTCATTACCTCTTCTTTTCTCCTACGTATGCACCTTTTAGTATTTCTTTTTTCCTCCTTATGTAATTCCAAATATCTTTCTTTTGAAACTTCATCATTGGCTTTTAGTACATTCAACCACACTTCTTTATTACTTTTAACCGCTTGCATTATCTCTTCATTCCACCATTCACTGTTAACATTCTTACTTCCTACTTTAGCACGTCCACATACTACCTTTGCACTGCTAACAACTGCTTCCTTCATTTGCTCCCAGATTTGTTCAGTTTCAACTATTCAACTGATTTACTTGACAGCGCTCTTAGATACTTATCCTTATTACCTTGTTCACTTAACTTCTCACTCTTAATTCTAGCCATTTCTTTCCGTATCACCTTCCTCTCCATCCAAGCCCCTACTAACTATTATTATTATTATTATTATTATTATTATTATTATTATTATTATTATTATTATTATTATTATTATTATTATTATTATTATTATTCACGAGTAAAATATAAATATCTTAAGTATCAGTTTCTCAAATACAAAATCTAGAGAAAAATTAACATGGATGAAGTAGTGGTGGTACCGATAGTGATGGGTGCGTTAGGAACAATGAAATCTAGCCTGATTGTCCACCTAGAAAGATTCCCGATCAGAGTAACATTTGAAATATGTTTGGAAGTAGAAAGAAAGAGCCTAAGTATCATCAGCTTGGTGTTGGGTATCTAAAAAGGAAAAAATATATGACAGCCTTAGGCTAGAGGTTTGATTACGGTTTGCCCTCCCTGTAGAGGATATATAAAAAAGTAAAAGTATTAAAAACAATAACTAAAATACTGTTTAAATGTTCTGAACACAGTTAAGAATATAGTGATATTTATATGTATTAACAAACTTCCTTTTCTCGATTTTATTCATGGCTCACACTCCAGAGCATTTATAATTTTTCCTCCTCCTTTAAAGGACTGTAAGAAATACAAACCGTCCTCAAACAGAGTCAAAGGTTGGCACATGGTTCATAATTATTCCTTCCTCTACATACCCAACACAAACCTAATGATACTCAGGCGCTTAATTACCATCTCCAAACATTTCAGATGCCATTATTTTAATTGGGAGTCTTCCTAAGTGGGCGATCAGGCTAGATTTTACAATTCCCAAAGCGCCCACCACCACCGGTATCATCATCACTTCTAAATTTGATTTGAGTTTACATTCAAAACTGCAATGATCACATTTAAACTTCTTACCTCGTGACTTCGAATGAAGTTCCAACTCATCTTTTTCATGATGTTTCAAATCTTTGTTTTTAAATCTTTGGTTCTTTTTCTTAGACGATTGGGTTCGTTTCTTAAAGGGCTTTTTATTATGAGTTTGTCATCTTTCTCTCCATGGTCTACATCACTAATGGAAGTCTACAACAATAATAAAAAAGCGAAGATGCGTTCACTAAAAAACCACTCAGAGACTAAAGCGATGGAGCACCTGGTAGCAAAATTAAAAAAATAAAATTTTACAAATTTAAAACTCAACTGAAATTAATATACTACTACTATTACTATTACTACTAACTACTTACTACTACTACAACTATCTTACTACTACTACTACTAATAATAATAATAATAATAATAATAATAATAAATAATAAATAATAATAATAATAATATAATGAAAAAATAATATAATAATAATAAAATAATAATAATAATAATAATAATAATAATAATAATAATAATAATAATAATAATAATAATAATAATAATAATAATAATAAATAATAATACAGTAATAATACAGTAATAACAATTCAAAATTGAATTGAAAATGCTTTATTCAGAAAATAACAATATACATCATGAATAGCAGATTCACCCCTCCTGCGCACATATCCACACTCTTCTGACCCGTGAGTAGACTCTCCGAATCACAAACATATCATAAAAAACTAATATTCCTATTACAAACACCTTTTTTTATATATCTCTGTGTGAGGAGGGGGAGAAAGGATTTCCACAGGATATGTTCTGCGTATCGTAGAAGGAGACTAATGGAACAGTGGTAGTTGGGTTGGTTATCTCTTGCTAGGAA
>JABUQX010026621.1:0-25000 GCA_015478945.1 Trachelipus rathkii | reverse complement strand
AGTAGCATTAATTGCGAAGTATTTCGCTATACTGGAACCAGTAGCAAATACACTTCAATAGAAGACATTTGACATAGTCAAGGCCAACCAGCACATTCAAACTATTCTCGACATGCTAAGAGATCATCGGGAAAATGCGGAGAACACCACAGCTGAAGTTTTGAAAGAAGCAGGAGACATTGCAAAGCATTTGAATGTTGATATAACCACAACTCGCGTTGCTGGCCGACAAAAGCATAGAAGCAACCCTCGAGCCGAAAATCCATCCGAATTTTGGAGAAGGTCTCTAATAATTCTTTACTTGGATTCCATCATATCTTTAGAAGTCAGATTTTCTGCAAACAAATCGCCTGTATTTTCATTGACACATTTACATCCGAGTAACAGAAGAGATGTTTCATTGGAGGAATGTAATGATAGTACTTAATCTTGTGATACATTTTACAATTTGCAAGCCATCGAAGGTGAAAGGGAATTGTGGTTCAAAATGTTGAGTGAGGTACAAGAAAAGACAGACATCATTGAGGTTTTAAAAAAGAGCAAATTGTTTTTCCCGACTATTAAAAAAGCGCTACTGATATTGCTTTCATAGCCCTACACAACAAGCACTATAGAACGTTCATTTAGCTCTCTTCGCCGAATTAAAACATGGCTAAAAAGACACAATTGGAGAAACTAGGTTAAATGGGTTAGCCACACTAAATATTCACCGTCAATGGGTTTTCGCAAACAAAGAGCAATTAGTGGAAGCTGTAGTTAGAAAATTTGCCACTAATTCTCGCAAGTTTTTGTTCAAAAATCACTTTTTTTTAATAAATGGTGTTCTTCCTTTTCTTATTGTGTATTATTGCATGCCCCCCACCCCAATGGCCCAATCCTCCCTCATGAAAGAGGTTGAATTCAGAAAGTTTTTGGTTTGAGCTGGATACACCCATGAAATATGGTGAGGAGTAAGAGGTATAGATCTAAGGTGCAATCGTTCAGATGGACAATCTTAGAGGGGGAGAAAAATTGGTAAAATGAGGGATGAACATGTTAGGGAGTTGTGTGGTGTGAGAAGATGGTCGCAAATTAGAGAATAAACGAGAGTGTATTAAGATGGTTTGGACATAAGGAAAGGACGGTTAAGCGGATGTATAGTGATGAATGTGCTGGGAGATTGAAGAAAAAGTGGATTGAGTCAGTAAAGGAATGTCTGATGGAAAGGAATGTGAGTGTGGCAGAGGCGAGAAGAAAGGTGCATAATAGGAGTGAATGGCGGGGTTTTGTGAGGGGATATGGTTGTGGGCCGCCTGGTCCATGGAATGAACCATACATTGAAGAGATACCACAGTGAGAGTCAGTTGAAGTCTCATGAAGCCCAAGGGTGGATTTTTATTAATGCAAAGAGCTCTCACCTAAGGGAATGGAGGGGATGGTCATGTTCTTCTACTACTTTTCTGTTTCCGGTGTATGTTGCGCACCTCACCCTAATCTGGGGAAAGGAGGTAGATGATGATGATAATAATAAATGTTTAATTGCATATACATTTCTTGTTTGTCATCTATAAGTAAACCTGCAAAGTTGTTTTTTTCTAAGTCTTTCAATGGTAGCAAAGAGTAACAAAGAATTCAGAAAGGATTAAGAAAAAAATTAATGTCGTAAACCGGAAAGGAAGGATAAGAATCAGAAAATTTTGATGAATATAAAAATAGATAAGAAATTGTGAATGTTATTAGAAGGATGAATGGCGTAACTCCCTGACTTAGATCTATAGGTTAAACTAACAAGAAAGGTATTAGAATGAATAAGAAGTTTGAACTATGTGGAAATACGCTTTCATGGAGAAAAATAAAATTAAAAAAGTAATGCAATTTCCCCAAAAAGGTTGTAAAATTGATTTCAGAATGTCTGGAATTCTCTCTCATTGCTGACTTCAAAAGGGTCTTATCTTGAAACAGAAAAGTGTTATAGGATTTCAAAGAAACGGTTGAGTTACCTCCCAAAATTGCAACCTTTGTAACTAGGAAACTAAAGTCACAGAAATTTTTTATCACATTAGTGATAAAATAACATGAAAATAAATTTCTTACAAGAATTGTTGAAATTCATAACAAACACAAAATAAAACAATCTTTTAATTCTCTATTCTTACCAGACTTTCTTCTAATCGAGAAATTTGTTCATTATGTTGATCAGTCTCCAAATATTCTTCCTCAAAAATCAATGGCTCATCTTTTATTTCAATTTCATCTTTGACATGTATGAGTGTGTAAATTATTTCTTTTATGACAATTAATAATAATAATAATTAATAATAATAATTAATAATAATAATAATAATAATAATAATAATAATAATAATAATAATAATAATAATAATAATAATAATAATAATAATAATAATAATAATAATAATAATAATAATGATAATAATAATTTAGTCTGCCATGTATGCGTGAACTTATTTCTTTCTGTGGAAAAGATAATGATGATAATAATAATAATAATAATAATAATAATAATAATAATAATAATAATAATAAATTCCTTACCGGAACTTCTTCCAACAATGAATTTTGTTCAAAGCTTTGACCATTGTTTCTGAAATATTCTGAACTTTCCAAGAGCTCATCCTTAATTTCGACCTCACTCTTAATATCCATAATAATCAATTCAAAATTTGCTTTGTTAAAATATCTCAATGCCACAAAAACCTTTCCTGCTTGATAAAAAAAAATGTTTATAGTAATATAACTTTTATTGAAGAGTCCTTGATTTTTTCTACATGATGAAGATAAAATATAGTCTATACAAATGTAGGCCTTATAGCCTAAACTGATTCATATTTTCTTTTTTGTTTTTTGCTTCATTGATTTTTAATTGTTTTCAAAGTAAAAAATGGCCAAATGCCACCTAAATTGAAAAATTTGTAAAATATCTTTGCCTATTCTTCAATAAATAAAAAAGAGAGAACTAGAGAGATTCATTACATTCACTCCATTTGTAACATTCAAATTTACTTTTCATCCATCTTTCAACAAAGACAGATCTCTCTTTCTCCACAAAATATCTAGGCTATCAGGCTAAAGACATAACCACCAGAAGTTGGTAGAGAAAAAGTATCTGGATCTGGGAGATTTTGTTGAAAGAAACAGAAGAGAGAAGCAGAATTAAATGCATCCTGAGATGAACATTCTTTGGTCAGTTTGTTTCCAACCCTGTCCATTAAATGTGATAAACAATCGTTTTTCCAAGGACTGTATTACCAAATGAGTCTTAGAATAAAAATTAAAACAGACATATTGCTATTCTCAAAATTAATTTAATGGTTATGAGTTTCTATGTGCTTTGATGAAATATTGTGATTAAAATTAAGATCTAGCCATTTGGGTTCTTAAAATTAAAATATTTTAAAAAAATTTTGGGTAAAGAAACACAAGGATCAAATAAATAAATAAAATTTTTATTGAATGGTGTGTTGTTGTCTCATCATGACCAAACTGGAGAAGTTGCAGATGAAGAGGGACAGAGGGGGAGGAGTACCTGAAGTGAAAAGGATAGCTCCATTGTTACAAAGAAATTTATATCTTAAACCAAAGAGAAAATAAAAAATTTGTTGTTCCAATTTTTTTTAACCCTTTACTGCCCAATATTCTATTTATCAAAAACAAAATAAATAAATTTCTTTGTGGCCTCAAATACACATTGGGGATAAAAAAAAAAATTAGCTATATTTTTAATATAGCATAGTTTTGGAAAATATTTTCAAACAATGTGTTTATTATTAGGATGACTGTAATAGGTAGCTATTTTATGAGAGAAATGGTTTGCCAATTACGATAAATGAGATTACAAATAAATTGATATAGTAATGAGAGAATAGACTAAATAAATATAAATTGTGGTACTCTTATATTACATATGCTAAGATAAGAAAAACATAATTTATTTTAAATATATTCACATTTAATATATATTCATATTTTACATAATATACGGTGTTTATATATATATATACTAATATATATATATATATATATATATATATATATATATATATATATATATATATATATATATATATATACTAGTATATATATATATATATAGTATATATATATAGTATATGTAATACTAATATATATATTATACTGGATTAATATATTATATATATATATATATATATTTTTTATATATAAATATATTTAATATATATTATATATATATATATATATATATATATATATATATATATATAATATATATTATATGAGTTATACCGACTTTTTTATTTATTAGAAATATAGTATATAAAAATAGTATATATAATAATAACCTATATATATATTATATATATATTATTTATATATTTATTATATATATATTATATCTATACACCATGTATATATATTCGATCCATCACTAAATTATATATTATATATATTAATATAATTATAATATTATATATATTCATATATATATATATATATATATATACCTAGTATAGTATATATATATATACATATATTATATATATATATTATATATATATTGATATAGCCGTTCCATATATATATATATATATATATATATAATATATATATATATATTATACTATATATTATATATATATATATAATTAATATATTTATACTATGCTATTTAGTATATATGAGAATAATATATATATATAAATATATACTATAATATACATTATATATTATATATATATATATATTATATATATATATTAATATGTGATATATATATATATATATATATATATATATTAATATATTATATTATACTATATATATTATTAAGCATTATATATATATATAATATATATATATTATTATAATATATTATTAAGATATATTATATATTATAATATATATATATATATATATAATAATATAATGCTAATTTTATATATATTTTATATTTATTTTATTATTTTATATATATATATATATTTATATCTATAATAACATTATTTAGTGTTGCCACCGATACCAAATTTAGTCCGATATGATACAAGTACTCACAATTTTTCATGCCGATTACTATACCAAAATTTTTGCGATACCCGATACCGACTTTTATTCATCTATAAAATTATGGACAAATATTAATATAATATATATTTATATTTATATAATATATATTATATAGATAAATAATATTACTATATATATATATATATATATTATATTATTATATATATATATATATTATGATATTATAGTATATATATAATATATAATATTTTAGTGATGCAGCGTATATCATCCTCACATTATTAAAGATCCGCATCCGCGCCTTGCCCTGCGGATGTTTGCGCGGAATATTTATTGTCGAGATATATGATAAAGTGAAATTTGGCTCTATGATTTTGTAATCTGAACGCAAACTTTAAATGAGAGACATGGGACTCGACTCAACTGTGTAATGATGATTCATGATCTCACAGCATGAAGTTCATAATAATTTGAGTCAACTCGCTGGAATAGTACACTTGATATGATGGAAAGAATGGTATTGCTCAAAGAACCTCCTACTTTGTACGCCAGTAGTTCGTATTCCAAAGTGAACATTTTTACTAATATGGAAATTGACATAATATCACACTGCATTAAGCCATTTAAACCATTTGAAGAAATTACCAAAAAAAACAGCGCCTCTACTACAGCTTCTGTCTCCGATGTAATACATTAATCTCAACGTTAAGGAAGCATTTTGAACCATCTTCAAATGAAAATGATGACGGTTTAAAGAGAATGAAAGATGTAATAAAACTAGAGCTAGAAAAACGCTTTGGCTCTGTGGAAACTAATGACCTTCATACTATTGCAACTTACTTAGATCCCCATTATAAAGGCAAGTTTTTTTGGAACACATTTAGAACAGTTAAATCGTCACTTAGTATTGAAGTTGAAAAACTTCAATCCGAACAGTATTAATTCGCCACCCATTAAAAGGAAAAAAAACGAAATCTACAAAACCAACACCTTCTACAAGCAAATCAATAACAGATTCACTGGAAGAATTTCTACAGTTCAGTAGTGATGAAGAAACATACTCATTACCAAAGGATGTAGTATGTGGGGGTTTGTGACCCAGTCCCAGGTAGCTGGGCTAATGAAGACCAGAATCACAAATCCACATTTTTTCCTACTTCCAAACAAATCTCTGGCGCGTTACCACTTTCGCTATGAATCGATACAGTTTTGGCAAGTAGCCATATGTAAATAGATAGGAACGATATGAACTTTGTATATAGTATATATACTCGGTGGACCTCGTGTGGACCAGGGTAATTAATATATTATACAATATACAAAAAGTAAAATTAATTATGATTCTATAATTTTACTGCCTATATAAAACCGAATATCCATAAAAGAATCTTTTTGATTCCTTATTTATGATGAATTTTGGGGACGAAAAAAGTTTTGTCGTATATTAACTTTAATTTGAGATTTTATTTTTTTAAGAAGTGTGTTATTGAAAGAAGATTACTATAAAATATTGAATAAGGATTGAGCTTTAATATTGAAAATTAAATTTGTCTTGCGAAGTTATTTATGAATTTCCGAATTGTAACCACGTTATCGAACAAGATGTATAATTTTTTGATGATAAAAAATTATTTAAAAATGACTTCTATTAAGATCGGAAAAAACCAATCAGTACTTGGAAATAAGGAACACAATAATAAAACAATTTGTTTTGGATTAACGTAACAATAACAGCACATACTAAGACTTTCTCACGTAATTTAGTACTATGGAAAAGCAACTAATAAATAATATAATTCAATAATAATAATAATAATAGCAAATATGCAGTATTACTGGCTACATCTAAAATATGAGTTTTTTCATAACTCAATAATAATAATAATAATAAATAATAAATTATTATTAATGGTAATAATTTACCAACAATAATTAATTATTTGAAAGAATAGACTTCATTGACGGAAACAACAGGCCCTGTTCAGTAGAAGACTAATTCCAGATTACATAACTTTGACTCTTTGTTTCCTCAATGAATACGCGTCTATTACTAAAGAAAGGTAGAGCGCCATTTAGGAGCTTGCGAAGCTCAAAGGATTTAAATAGAGGGTAAGACTACATCATTATTTACTAAACAGAGGTTAAGGCCTTCTGTCTAGGGAAAACTACTTGCTCACCACCAATCGGGATACTAAGATTACCAAACACTAGTTACAAATTTCATGCACGGAAACGCAACGTCGAAAATGTTACACGAATTTCTGAAAACTCATTGAACTTTAACTAATTAATTTTAAAACTTTGCAACAAAAATCTATGTTTTATTATTTATATATTATAAGTTATATTTATATATATATATATATATATATATATATATATATATATATATAATATTATATATATATACTCACTATATATATATATATATATATATGTAAGATATATTAATATATATAAAATGATATTTATATATATAAAGAATTATATTTATATAGTAAAATCTATAAAAAGACTTACTCTAAATAAAGTTCTTTTACAAAGATAGTCAGTTTTAAAGGCAGTGAATTTTATATTCTTGTCAATTTTCGACTCAAGAAAATTTTTCGGCATATGTTATCAGTTAGTTTAAGACAATTTTTAATATTTCTAAATAATCCATATATATAGAAGGTTAAGAATATAATTATATGATTTAAACAAAATATATATATGAAAGCAAGATTTTCATTTATAATATTTAAAGGGGAAATGTTACAATAACATTTTTATGACAATAACACTATCAATAGTAATTGAAAAAAAATACAATTTCATGTATGAAATATTGAAAATTATTTAATTTTTGATTTTTAGTTATTATTTCCAACTTTCTATTTTCTACGTTTTTGCTTACTTTTATTTAACTTTTTAATTTTATTATTATTATTTTTATAATCAAATCTATTGTGAGATATGAAGATTTCCTCAAGAATTCCACTTATGATGTAAATTTCCTAAAATCTTTTATTTTTTCCAATATTTTTCCTTAAATATATTTATTGTTATTGTTAAAAAATTGCTCACTCGTTATAAAAAATAAACAAAAAAATTCAGTGTACATCACGTTGGGAAAAATGTGTGTGGAAATATCATACTTTTAAGCTTTCACCGAAAAGAGAGGGAGAATAAAAGATAGATAAAAACCTCGAAGAAATCTCCATCCTAATATAATAAAACTGGACTCTAAAGTGAAGACGAATTAAAAAGAGTAGGTTGAAAGGTGATTGGCGCGAATTTTTAGTATTCAGTGATGAAAACCGAATGACTAAAAAAACGTGGGTCAATCGAATTTAATTCAACCTTGAGAACTATTCTAACTGAAACACCATAATATTATATAGTAACTCGTGGGCCCACGATCAATTTGTAGTGTTCTTAACAGAACAACACAAAGGGAAGAGGCTGAGTTAATACATAAAATTATGGTATTTATCAAAAAATGACATGAAACGAATCAAAAACTATTGCCTTTTTTGCTAACATCTGTAAGGAGAGAAGGGTGACACGAAGTCATTAGTGGGGATTCCTAGTGGTCCAGAAAGGCGTAATAAATGACATTACCTATACAAAATTTTCCTAAGAACACCATTTAAAGGAAGGAATATTTTCAATATTGCCGGCTAGCAAACAATAAAAAAACAAATTGCTAGCCCCTACGTCAGTTCGGCAATTCGTCTCCAAAATGACGATGATGCCTCTAAAAAATGAAGGGGGAAGCTCGTTTGAGAAATAAGCCTCATCAAATAAATATTACTACTCTAACTGCATTGATAATTGAATCTTGAAGAATTTCTTTGACTCGGAATACAAATTATATGGACGGAGTCAATTGAAGTGCAGTAATTAAGAATGAAAGCTTTTTCCGCGCTCGCTGCTTTTATAGTCCACAGAAAAGATGCTAACGCGGTTGCTAACTAACAATTAATCAATTAAAACATCATATAAATTGACTTAGTTTATATATTGATGTTTAATGACAAATTTACTATCAAAAGATGGCCAATTTTAAAAACTATATAATAAATAAAATAAATTTATGAATAAAATACTTTATGGAAATTTTGTTACATATTTAATTTTCACTGACAGGTTTTCAATACTGAACATAATGACAGGCCATATAAATCTTTATGTGATCTTTGTTTATTAAATATTGAAATTGTAATTTTTTTAATTAAGATAATTATCAATTTTAACAACAATTAATAGAACCAGTATTCTTTTCTGATTAATTTGATGTAAGAATCAAATTTCTAGCACAATCGTGAGCTAAAATGTGTTAATATTTCTATGTAGAAAAAATGAAAGGTCAGCTGGGGTCAATTCTTGACCTTTCGATTAAAGGAGGTCAATGACCACTTACGTAAATGGAAATTGGAGTGCTTTAAGACCAACTGAAATACTAACCAAGGTCTGGCACTCGATGGAGCACGTCTGGTACATCGACAGAGGGACCTAAAAGGGACACTTTCACTGTGTGAAAAAATGAAAATTCTTAAAATGAAGGCCTATTTTTATAGACGCGGTTATTATGTTTATAAATTTACGAAATTTATAAGCTTTAATCACATGTCAATTCATCCTAAAATGTAGTCCTATATTTTTTGTATAATTAAGGGAAGTTTGAAATTTCAAAACGTTGTCAAAAGAAAGTTAATTGTAACCGGTTTTTTGTATCAGCTTTTTTATTTATTTTCAATTTTGAGAGGGTTTCTGTTGTAAATATTACTTATAGTATATATAATACAGGTTTTTATATATATATTTTATTATATTTTTATATATATATATAATATGATAGTATACTTCTATAAAATGAAAGGATTACGCTAACTACTATATCATATAACACCTGCTATACTTAAATCATATATAATATATACTATTAAATGGAAATATGGATACATACTTCATGTATTAGTATATTTCAATTCTTGAACACTGCCTTGATAAACTAACTGTTTTTATATTTTCCTATCAATTTTCACCTCTCCTCCATGGAGGAGGCGTGCTCTCATTCAATTTGTCCCGAAAAATGAGGTACAAACCCCTTAACTTCTAATTGTCGCTCTACAACTTCAACTATTTTTTATCAAATATTTTTGAAGCTATTCTAACCGGAAGATTTGAGAACATCTTAAACTTCCATCCTTATCTTAGGTTGCCAGCATGGTATCCGTAAAGAATGCTCAATTTGTCATTTTCTTTTCCTTTTATATTAAAATCATCATCATTATATTCTTTGTCTTTGCACTTTTGCATTTCAGTAAATGTTTTACTGTGTGACTGGACACGCGAATGCTTAGCCTAGCATGAAGATTTAATTTCGAAACTTCTTCCATTCTGTATATATTCTTCTTTCTGATATTCTTTCTGTATCTATTCTTCTCTCTGATATTCATTCTGTATCTTCCTTTCTCTAATATTCTTTATGTATCTATTCTTCTCTCTGATATTCTTTCTGAATCTATTCTTCTCTCTGATATTCTTTCTGTATCTATTCTTCTCGCTGATATTATTTCTGTATCTATTCTTCTCTCTGATATTCTTTCTGTATCTATTCTTTTCTCAGATATTCTTTCTGTACCTATTCTTTTCTCTGATATTCTTTCTGTATCTATTCTTCTCTCTGATATTCTTTCTGGTCACTTTATAACAGCAATTACCAATCGTCACCGTTTATCCTTTAAGTAAATCAATATTGATGTTTCTCTAATTTCTATTTATCCACTACTCTCATTTTACTTTTATTTAGTGACCTTCTACCTCTCATACTCATTATCATTTATCTATTTTTGTGCTGATAACTCGACCCTTCAGTACCATTTTGATTCTGAAAAGCGTCCACTTAATCACGATCAGCAAATGTTAGGTGTGTGGCATTGGAACAACTGATATCAGATTTATCCCCTATTTCTAACTAAGGCAAAGAAAACATAGTTGTTTCAATGCAAAAAAACCTCAGTTCCATTTTCTTTCTTCTCAAAATTATCTTCCACACAGCTACACCCTCAAAAATACATAGCTAAAAATTTTTGTTCTTATATTCTTTGAATGTCCTATTTTTGTTTTCTTTCTTGGGAGGATCAAATATTTTCTCTTAAAAAACGAGATGTAAAGCGGTTAAAGGTTCCAAGTACCCTGCAGAACTTGATAGCACCTCAACTGCTTGTTTTGTTCAAGGGTATCATTAATCCTTGTATGGACTGGGCTTCGCATATCGTATTTCTGGTGTGATTATTTCGGCATTTATTCTTCAAATGGATTTTTACCAAGAATATTTAACCAAGGATTTTTTACGAGGAATTTTTTTACCTAATCAACTCAACTCCAACTGACTCACTTTCACTTCACTTTGTCTTCCTTTATGACCTCACTCCTGAATTGACCGCAGTGCTCATTCTCCCTTATATTAACTTACAATATTCGAAAAAAAAATTCTTCTTCTTTTTATACTACTTTTTCCAACCCACATAAGCTCTTTATAAACATATTATTTTAAGGCAATAAGAAATCTGTGATAATCTTCACATCTAGTGGGTTTTATGTGGGTTTTTGGTCTTATCCACTAGACAAACACACACACACTCATATATATATATATAATATATATATATATATATATATATATATATAATATATTATTATATATATATATATTATTATATATATATATATATATACTTACAGTTGTCACCAACCACTCACGGGCAGAGCCCTATTTCAAGGAGGGGGGTGTTGCAAGCCTCAGAAGTTAACACTAAAGTAAATTACAGATGAGCACAGACGCCTGCTTTGAAGTGGGGGAGATTAAATTCAGCAGGAAACACAAAGATGTAAGAGAATTTCCACAGAAGAGGTGGCAGGAAAGGAGGATGCACCGCAGCGAACTAGCCTGGAGTTACCATACATACACACAAATCATGTGCAGGACACAGCCCTGTTCTACGAGGGTGACGTCAAGAATGGCGAGGTACGCGAGTGATAAGCTCCCTCGAAGCACTGCTGCTGCGTACCTATAGCAAGAGAAAACAGGACCAACATCGAGCCGGCAAAGTAACTAGAACTGAACCTGGAAGCTACAGAACATTTATAAGCCTTTTTGGCCTTGGACTACTCGACCCCATCCAAAAGCGGAGGGAGTTGAAGAACCAGAGCCCCCCACGCAGCGGGCACGCCGGATATTGGAAGGAGACAAGATACTCATTACATAATGCGAGACGGATGAGCCTTGTATAGGCTGGAGCAACTTGGAGAAGAGGGAAAAATAGAGTCGTCGCAAGGTCATAAACAAGAACTGACGCGCAGTTTCTTGACGGCTGCGTCCGTATGCGATACCACGTTTTGGATGTGAGGTTATCCTCAAGGCATTTTTTGGTTATGTTGGAGAGGCAATGGGAGTGTATACGTAGTTATGATGGTCAAGAGGAGAGAGCGAGTAGAAAGACCGTCGAAAGATGAAGATAGGAAATGTTAGAGAAGTGTGTGTTGTAGGAGAGCGAGAAGCGGATATTCGTCAGACAGTTTGAAGGGTTATTAAAGAATGGATGATTGTCACATGGTGGTTCAGTCGATCCTACACGCGGAAAAGTTCTTATCGAGAGAGCGGAAAGAGCGATCGGCGTAGGTAATATAGAAGTCGGAGAGATATACAGTACGAGAGTGCAATTGCTAGAGAGGTAAAAGAGAGAGAGGGAGCAGAATTGAATGTGAGTTGAAGATAGATAGGGTCAGAGTATGCGGAACGATTATGATGATGAGAGTTAGCTGTTGAAAGTGAGTCGATTAATGAAAAGTAGGAATAAGACAGATGAGGATAGGACAGAGACCTGAGGAATAGCAACACTAATCTCGGCAGAAAGAGGCAGAATAGGAAAGTTCCGCCCCATACCAAACTAGGATTCTCGGCAATGTCATTATGAAAAGAGAGTCAAATCATTTTCCCGCCAAATGAGAGCAGGAGGAAACCCAATAGGGGAGGGGAGCTTCCTGAAGATGCGTAAGTTGACGCGTGCATACACGGTCACAAATTGCTGGAGAATGGAAGTGTTACAAAGCTCGGATCGACATACGGCATAGTCGTACGCGACTGGTAAGTTGTAACAGGCGGAAAACCATAAATCATAAGATAGGAAAATATATCGAATATATAATTTAGTATTATACAGATTATTGTTACATATATATCTGATAAATTGCAACTATATTTTAATATTATTCAGTCTTTAGGGAGAACCAGGCTGTATATATATATATTATATATATATTATACTATATATATATGATAATATAATGTAGCTGAAAGGTATAGTGAATGGCGTAATAATTATCAGGCGGTTATATATATATATTTATATATATATATATATCATATATATGTTATATATATATATATATTACTTAAACCTCTTACCTTGATGTTAAATATAATTCACAATATATATAAGCTTAAGTAATCATCATTAATATTCTTTTATAATTTGAGGGTATAAAATGAAGTTTTTAATTTTATTAAAAAAGCTTCTTCCCATTTTCCGTGCCTTTAATTTTTCAAGAACGTCAAATTAATATAAATAACAAAACGTATTTATTCAACTTTCTATTGTGTAGTATGCAAAGCAGCTTAAAATTACAGACTGGATTTCTTTAATTAGCAGTGATACTTATTAAAATATAATTGCAATTATATATATAACAAAATCGGCGATATATTATATATTATATTATATATTATATATATATATATATATATATATAATATTTAGATATTTAGATATATATATATATATATATATATATATATATATGTTGATAAATGAAATAAGGTAAAAGTGTGGTGGTGATGCCATTTTGTCTGGTCTGAACTAAAATAAGAGGCGCAGAACCCCAAACCTTAACTACTACTACTACTACTACTACTACTACTACTACTAATAATAATAATAATAATAATAATAATAATAATAATAATAATAATAATAATAATAATAAGCAAAATAAAGTATATACTCCCTTACTAATAATCTTTAATATATTTTAACATTTTGTCCCTTAAAAACCATCTTGGAGATTCCAAGTCCTAATCAGCCATTCAGTTGGCCATTTGTTAGAGTAGCGAGCAATTGTAACGAACTTGACACTTTATTTCGGTTATAAGGAAATAAATTAATCTACCTGATGTGAGATTTCGGTCTTTTCATAGATTATTATTATTATTATTATTATTATTATTATTATTATTATTATTATTATTATTATTATTATTATTATTATTATTATTTTTACTTTATTATTATTATTATTATTATTATTATTATTATTATTATTATTATTATTATTATTATTATTATTATTATTAAAGCTGTGTTTGTATTATCAATAGTGGTGGTGGTATTATTATTTGTAGCATATTTTTTTTTTAGGGGGGGAAGGGGTGCTCATCTTATACATGTATTTTAATACTTATTTATATATTTTACACACGTTAATTCTTATCTTAGTATTGTTTTTTATCATTCCTTAGCATTCGTTATCATCATTATATTCTTTATCATTCTCTTCGACAACTTTTGTTATCCACTTCTGTATGCCCTTCTCTCATCCCATTTTCCTTCTACTCTTGGTTCGTAATCTCTCATCATTCCGCACGATGAAACATCATGGCAACAATCCTTTTCCTTTTTCCTTCGCTTCAATGTTGACAAATTGACATTTAATACTTTGGGGATTATTAGAATATAAAGAATTCTCTTCATCGTCTTACAAGAAAGCTTGGAGGGCGAGGATGTCAATAATACAATATATATTCCTTAATTGATGTAATAATTGTATAATTATATGATAAAACGGAGATATAATATTCATTTCTATAAATAAAATAATATATATCATTAAATGAATAAAGAATACATATTTACATTGATGTATTAGTATATTATATGAAAATATTATGTATATATATATGTTCTTTTATTATTTAGTATGTAAAGGCGCATGATTTTAAATTGTAATAATATTTTTCATGTATATAGTTATATTTATAATGAAAATTAATATTTATATATTCTTTCATAGTATAATAAATTTATATGTTTGTGTATTACAAAATGCAATGTACATACTTTGAAACTTATCTTCGGTTTATATGGAAAAATTATGTTACGTACAATGTTTTATTATATATAAATATAATAATATTATATATTATATATATTCTATAATATATATATAATATAATTATATATATAATTTATATATATTAATATATTATTTAAATATTATATTTTATAATAATATATTTAGTGTTATATTTATTTATTAAATATTATATATATAATAGTTAATAATATAATATATTATATACATAATATATATTAATTAATTATTATATAATTATATTATATTTATTTTATATATAATAATTTATATATAATATATATTATAATATATATATATAATATTATATATATATATTATAATTATATAATATATTATATTATAATAAATTATAAATTAATATTTATATATAATATATATTATATATATATATAATTATATATGAAGATGGTATTTAAATGAAATAATAGGTTATATGTTCATTATCTGTATTTAAAAATTTGATAATATGAATAATAAAATAACCTTTATTTTATAATAACAAAAGTTGTAATTGTTATTTTAATTGTTACTTAAATTATAAATGTATTAATGGTACTTTTAATATATTATTTATATAAATAGGGCAAATTAATGTTGGAATAGTATGACATATCAAATTACTTGCAATAAATAATACATAATTTCTATAATATATCATGTTACATATTTGATATATCATTTGATAGATCAATCGATGCGAATTATTGCGACAATCCAATAATTGATAGAAATGTAAGAATTATTTATATAATAAAAATAATCACATACTAAATAAAAAAAATGAATAAAAATAGAATAATTTATAAACGATAATCTTTTACATAATAAGTAATTGTGAGATTCCGGAATAACATAAATATATCAAATATAAATATATTATGTATCCTAATATATATATATAGTAATTATATATATATATGATACTTTATATTGTTTATATATATATTTATTTATATTATATTTAATTATATAATCTAATTATATATATAATTTATATAATATAAACTTATAATAATAATAATATATATTATATATAATATTTAATTATATTATATAATAACCTAATAAATTAAATATTAATTATTATAATATATATTATAAATTACTATTAAATATATTCTATATATATATATATCTATTATATATATATATATATATACATATATAAATATAATAATTTATATAGTAATATTAAATATATAAATAATATAATAAATATAATATAATTATAAATTAATTAATAATAATTAATCAATAATAAATTTATAATTATAATAATATTTATATATATATTAATTATAAATTAAATATATATTAATTATAATAATATTAATATTATATTAATAAATTATTTTATAATATATATAAAAATTTTTATATAATAATAAATATTAATAATATTATAATATATATATTTTCAAATTGTTATTTGCTTCGTAATTGATGGATTTGTATATCATGTTATTAATGTGTAGTTGAATGTATTGTAAATAAAATGATACCCTCTTCATCAGTAAATAAATAAATTAATAAATATGAATTTGAAAAAAATTCATTTTTTTTGTCAACTTTTGTAACATGCTTCAACTAACGCGGGCTTTCAAATTGGGTGGATGACCTAGCTATTAAGCTGCAATGGAGGGCAGTGCTTTGTCTTCTTGCAAAAATGGTACGATATTTGCCACTTCCAATATCATGGATAGCCGAGGGATGCCATCTCTCTCGCTAGAGATAAGACAAGAATAAGATATTAGAATAGAAAGAATTTAAAAATTTTTTTGAAAATCTTGTAAGAAAAGATAATTATAAAAAATAAATTGAATATAATTCAGATTTGATTGACATGATATTATAATTGTGTTAATTTACTTGATGGTAATTAAAGTGGCATAAAAAATATATTAATTCATATCTAATACAGTAAACAATAAAAAATAACTTTTTACGTCTGAACATCCTTCTCCGATATTTCATTATTAAAATTAAAATACACTAGTAATAAAAATAATAATTTTTAACATTCAACATAATAAGACAAGAATTAGAAAAAATACAAATATAAAAAAATAAAATAGAAAAAAAATAAAATTTTAAAACAAATTAAAAAAAAAAAAAAAAAATAAACGAAATACAATAAAATAAAATAAATTTTTTTTATTTTATAAAATACAAAAGAAAAAATAAATTTCAATCAGTAATATGCATTGTCAGATATGTAATGACTTTATTGTGTAAAATAAATTTAATTGTTTATTAACTTTCAAAAACACTTTCCTATAATATCATATCGGCAATTAAACTTGTAGAGTTCAGATTACTTTGCATTTACATTCATTCTCCTATGGTTTACCACCAGTTGGTGGTTGATGGTTTGGGGTTTCGCTACCACAAATTTACTCCTTAGATATGCTCATGAATTCCTCAGATTTGTGGTGCATGTTTGTGCACCCTACCCTACATTGATAGTTCTTAGGAATGAACTTAGGGGCAAGCTAGTAATGACTCATTAAGGTACAACTAATAATTCTCCAAGTTAATAAGAAATGGAAATGAAAGTTTAATATTTTAATTGGTATATTATATAAAAGATGTTGATTTGAAATTCAATAAATTACCATAAATAATACCGCACAAAATTGTGACAACGGAAAATGTTCAAGGGTTCACCACACTTCGCGCTCATTTTACACTTCCCTGCTATACAGTAAAAGAGAACAGAGCAGGGTTCGCTGTCGTTTCGTTCAAATACCTGAAATTCAGTTAAAAATAATAAGAAATGATATTTAAAGGAGGAGAGGTGATGTTCAACACAGTGGAAATTAGATTTAAAACAACGTAGGTTGCAGAAAATGAATGAAGAAAGAAACCCGTGAATCAGAACAGGCCGGCAATTCTGTGGGGGGGGGGGGGCGCCAACCCCATCACCGATGGATAAAAGCCCAGTTTAACTCCCAAGTGGTGATGGGAGGGGGGGAATGAATATAATAAAGTAAATGAGATAATGAATAATGTTGTGACAATAATATCTTGATGAATTCAAATGTCAATCTCAATTCACACTCAACATAAAAAAAAAATAAAAAAAAAATAAAAAAAAAAAAATAAATAAAAAAATCAAAATACTCCAGTATTTCCTCCATCTTTCTCCTCGACATAATCTTCTATTTAACTATAATTTCTTCTTCGAAAACGCACAACTCAAACCTTCGTCTGTCCTTAGTATTCTTGGCTGTTACTTTTTCTACTGATCTTAATTATAAGGGTCACATTAATTCTCTTTCTAAACAAACTTTAAAGAGGTAAATGATCTGAAGGGCTTTTGGAAATTCTTATCACCACCCTTGTTGCTTGCTCTTCATAAAAAGAGTTGTTCGCCCTTGTATTGGAGTTAAGCATATTCTTGAGTGATTCCACATATTACCACACACAACGATGTTCTCTTGATAAAATGTCACTCTAGAACCTTTCGTACTTTTTTTTTAAACAATCCCCATTTTATTAGTCATCATACAACCTGTCTCTCTCCTCTCTCTCTCTCTCTCTCTCTCTCTCTCTCTCTCTCTCTCTCTCTCTCTCTCTCTCTCTCTCTCTCTCTCAATCCTAATATCTATTATTTACAAGCAATCTGTACGAACTTACATCATCCTAAATAAATATACTAATACAACCAGACTAATTATGCATACTCATATCTCTCTCTCTCTCTCTCTCTTCTTCACTGACTACTCTCTCTCTCTCTCTCTTCTCTCTCTCTCATCTTCCCTCTCTCTCTCTCTCGCATCTTTCTCTACTTCTCCTCTCTCTCTCTCTCTCTTCTCATTATGAAAAGGACAATGAAATGCTAATTTATTCCATATATAATTACACTATCAGATAATTACTCGTTAAACTCTCTTCTACTCTCTCTCTTCTCTCTCTTCTTCTCTCTTCTTCTCTCTCTCTCTCCTCTCTCATTCCATTCTACAATTAAAATTAATAAAAAAGCTAATTTCCAAACTTTTAATAAAATAATTATATTAATATTAAATATAATAATTTATCAAAAATCCTTTTGCATAAAAAGTAACAAGAAAGAAAGAAAATAGACGCCCAAAGTTACATTTTTAGAGAATTTTATCCCAATATTAAATCAATGAAGTGTTCAGATGGTTATATACATTGTTAGTTGTTCTGTTTCAATTATTTAAAACTAAACATGTTACTTCAGATTACTGTGCCATCGAGAATATATTATACTGAGATGTTAATACATTTCTCACTTTCTCCATCCCTCTCTATTTTACTCTCTATATCTATCTCTTCATTTTCTTCCCTGTCTCTTTCTCCTTCTTTATTTTCCTCTTCATCTCTCTTTTTTTCTCTCTCCTTTGTCTCTCTCTCTTCTCTCTTCTCTCTCTCTCCGTGTTCATAAGGAAGTGCTTAAAACGTGTGTGAATGCCTCGTTCCAAGGCGGCTCCTTACACTATCCAAAATTACGTTCGCTTCTCTTCTCGCTCTCTCTCATCTTCTCTCTTACTCATCTCTCTCCGATCTCTCTCTCTTCTCATTATCTTTCAACATAACAATCGATATAAAGAATTTCTTATGTACAAACGAGGACACGTGGTCATCCTTTACAGTATCAAGAAATCTACCTCCTCTTCTCTCTCAAATCTGCTACGTCCTCTCTCTCGGTTACTCTCTCCATCCTTCTCTCTCTTACTGTCTTCGTCCTTCTCTCTCCCTACCTCTCTGTCTCGCTCTCTCCTCTTCTCTTCCTCCATTATGCTTTCAAACACATGTGTAGCACTACACACTCTCCGTCTGTACCGATTCTAGGTTCCAAATATTTGACCTCCTCATGCCGTCCTCTCTCTCTCTCGTTGCCTCTCTCTCATCTCTCTCTCTCTCTTATCTCGTGTCGGTCAGCTTTTCTCATGGGTGATCATTCGTTGTGATTCTTTCATTGTCAAGTAGCCGTCTCTCTCTCCATTATCTTATTAACAACATGTTGTAACAACACTCTTCCTTACACTATCAGATCATTCACTCACTCTTGCCCTGCGTGCTCATTCATCTACATGGCTGGCGTCTTCTCTCCTCTTCTTGTCTACTCTTTAATACTCCGTATACTCTCTATTAACAGTGGGTGCGGTCATCTCTCTACTAATTATTTCTCAATGTTCTTTACTAATTTGCCCTTTCCTTCGTTTTCTATACCCCTGATATGGTCCTATAAAGGCAATCTTTTGACCTATATACTGTTGCCATACAGCGAATGTGATCTGTTCCGCCGGGGGGTACCAACATGTGCGATCGTAACCAACACTTTACTCTTACTACTGTTTCATTACACAAATCGTTATCTCTTCTCTACTTCTGACTCTGCTGATCTCTCTTCGATGTCATTCAAGTACTCTTTTCGGTTATTCTCTACTTCGTCTGCTCATCGCATCTCTAACCTTCTCATACTTACTCTGTTCAGTCTCTAACTGACTTCGTGTGTCATCTGGTCTCTCTCTCCTGCTAATATTTGCTATTACAAGTGACAGCTCATTTGCATGAAACACTCATAGCTAGAGTCTAGTGCCTCTCGCCTGTTATGGTGGTAGCTCTCGTTACTCGACCGTTAGAAAAATAACATTTCCGACAGCGAGTCTTACCTTTCTCGTGTAATGACCTCTGACGCGCAGACTTTACCGCACTATATAGTTTAAAGAAGATGAATAGGTTATGATCTAATATGTCAACTTTTCTGCGCTTAATCGTTATTTATTATTTTCGTATATATTATAGTAATATATCTCGTGTCTCATAATGTAATTAGTTTATAGATGATGATATATATGTAGTAGGAATATGGCTATGGTTAAGTATATACTGATTTTTACTATCACTCTCGTCCGGGTCCCTAATAGCTGACACTTGTGATTATCTTAAAACTACGGATCTCTGGAAATGAGTACATAAAATGGATTCATTGTTTGAGAGTCTCAGAGCTCGAATATATGTAAAATAGACGCCATGTGATATAACTGTTAGGATATAAGTTAACAAAGAAATGAAGTGCGTATAAAAAATAATATAAAGATAATCATATAATAAAAAGATCGTATAATATAATTTGTAATCTCAACCTACATGTGTTGTTGTGTCAATAGACTTACATTTTGGGCTAATGACGTGAACATTAATAAAAAGCGAACTGTGATAATGTTTTGAAAATTGAGTATTGTCTCGCTTATGTCATACAAATCGATACTATAGCAAAATTTCTAGGGTAATTTATATATGTATTTTTATACAGGACCTAGATATTGCATGGTCGTGTAAGTCGTTAGTATGGATAAATGATAATGATCAGTAATAGAAACATACCATTTCAAATGCCTCAGAAACAAACAACTAATGTATATTAGTACCATGTTATTAATGAGTGGATAAGATTCGATATTAAATTTTGTTTAGATTGAAAGATGTCTCTCATCTATAAATACACAATCTTCTATAACAATTATCTAATACAATAAAAGATAAACGTAATTCCTAATCCTAACGTATTATATTAATATAGGTTTATATATTAATTATAATATATATATATATATTATATCCATATATATACTATATATATTAATTTTTATTATATAATTATATCACTTACCTAACCTCAAATAATATATATATAAACTATACAGTAATTATAATACTCATTTATATAACTATTAATAACGCTTATACTTTATCACAACTCAAATATATAATATTAATATTCACTTTTATTTATTCTATTAATATAATGAATTTATATATTAGTCATTATACTATGACTACGGTTTAGCTTATAAATTAATACGATATAACTCAGATAATAATACGTACTCTATATAGAATATATCAAATAATATTGTATATTTTTCTCTTCTCCTTACCTGTATTATCAAGACTGTGTATTAACTATATCATAAATTATTTATTAAGAAACTCATATTCTTCATGTAGAGATACATAATAAGAATTGTACTTTACAATGATATATATTAAAATATGTATTTGATTATCATTAAACATAACATCTCAATATTACCTGACTTTTCGAATTAGTGATCATTATATCTTATTATTTCTTTCATAATCAATCAAGTTATAATAATCTATCAGTATATTATAGTAGGGTACATCATTGATGATTGTGAACAATATAATAATTTAACAAGTAACAATAACTATATATATATATATAATTTATACCAAGCTAATATTATAGTTATCTTAATTATACCTAACATCACTCAAATAAACAATAATAAATATCACACCTATATAGTTATTCCTACATAGTTTTCGACTAACCTTATATTAATCCTCAATATCTATTATAACCCTATTAATATTAATATAAGCTTATAGGTACTATTTACTATTCTCTATACCTATTATACATATTACTAATCGTGTGTATAACTATTATAAAAAATATATAATAACGTCTCTATTAGTATTACACTAATTTTCAAATTTACATTAATCACTCCAATTCTTCGCCTCCATTCTTATTGAATTCTACATATATTATTCTATAAGCTACGTATTATCTCCATAAATCACCATATGAAACGTCATCTTAATGATGATGAAATTGATGCTGCCCCTTCTGTTTTGGAACTTTCTCATCCATTACTTTATGCCAAATTACTTCCTATACTCTCATACAATACCTCTGGACCAAAATATAAACCTATATTCTTATATTATCAAATATTAACACCATTAAAACCCAAAAACACATTCACTTAATCACCCTTACTATAGTTTATTTGTCAATGTTTTGAATGTTTCTTCTCAATAAAAGTGTATTCCCTCCGTACATTTCTTTTCACAACATAACACGTCAACATACTAACATACAACAACACAACACACACAACACCACAACACACTACTACTCACATACTGACATAACTACACATTTAATATATTTTATATTAATTATATATTATATTATTGTATATATTATTAATATAATATAATATATATTATTATATATATAATTTATCTAATTCACTAATATATATATTATTTTATATAAATTATAATAATATGATAGTTAATTAATACTATATTATATAATATTATAATATAATATATATAATATAATAACTATAATATATTAATCTATACTATTGTGAACAACATTAAATAAGATGTAGTATGTCAGCTCAGGATTACCTATCTCGATGGTAGTATTGCATACTCAATAACCTAGTGTGGTCGCTTTTCAGTTCTGTGTAGTCCGTGGTGGGTTACATGCTGTCATCTAATTATACTGCATAATAAATAATAAAAGTATAAATATAAATATTGTATGTAATAAGGAATTTGATTATGTACAAAATATGTTATACTCTAAAATATATTATAAAGATATTATATATATATATTATATATATTAAATATATATATATATTTATAATATTAATATATATATATAATATAATTATATATTATATTATTATATATTATATATATTCAATAGTCATTTTATTTAATTCGCATGTTACTCTCCAGTACTGAGAGATAATTCTATAAAACATAGAAAATGCAGTATATTATATATGTATTTGTTTTTAACCAATACATGAACATTAAGAAATTGTTTATTAAATGGAGAATACTGTTCAATTATTTTCATAAAGGCCTATCGTAACGTATGAAGCCTATTTAAAAAGTAGCAAGCTTAAATTATGGTGAGAATTCGTAAAATGGGTTATGTATTACTTATATATTTCATAATAAAACAATTTTATTTCCTCCATTCTTATTTTATAACGTTCTTCAGCAAAACAAATTTCTGGAGGTAACATAACGAAATATATATATTATAATATATATTATATATATATATATATATATTATATATATATATAGATCTATATATAAATATATATATATTATATATATAATATTTTATATATAATATATTATATTAATATTCAATATAATATTATATATATATATATATATATATATTAATTAATACTATTAATATAATTTAATTAATAATATATATTAATATTAATATATAAACTATTTATTAATATATATTATATTATTATATATTATATATTTATATAACTATATATTTAATATAATTATATATATATTAATTATTAATTTACATTACAATATATATATATATATTAATTATATAGATATATATTTATATTAATATTATTATTAATATAATATATATATATAGTACTTATTAATATAGATATATTATATTAATATATATATTTATTATATTTTAATAATATTTATATAGATATATATATATATGTTATATATTATATTAATATTATATATATATAATAATATCAACGCCGTATAATGATAAAGGGAGTCGTATAGGTGAGTCAAACTTTACTACATGAAATATATGAGAGCCGACTCTGCAACGTATTTTTTTTCAATTATTTAATTAGTCATGATTTAAATGAATATATTTATAATTAATTTAAATTAATAATAATAATAATAATAATTTAATATTAATAATAATAATAATATATAATAAATTAATTAATTAATAATAATATAATATTATTAAATATATATTACTTAATTAATATAATAATTAAATATAATTAAATTATTAAACTAATATTAGTATAATATATTTATAATATTACTATAATATTTATTAAATTTTATTACATTGATAAACTAGTATGAATCTTTTAATAATAAAAATAAAGAGAAAAAAAAACGATAAAAAGAAAATTTCAGAATTAATTAATATAAATAATAATTATTA
>JABUQX010026620.1:62500-72745 GCA_015478945.1 Trachelipus rathkii | reverse complement strand
CGTTGTACTTCGTTCAGTTTCAGTTTGGGTGTTTAACCTTTTTTGCATTTATGGTCGAAAGGCTTTCGCGTTTTTATAATATATATCTCTGGTATTAAAAAACCAGGGCTTCGGAGCCGGAGCCGGAGTCGAAGGTTTGATCCGTAGACCCACCAAGGTTTTGATTAGAGCCAAGTCAAATCTAAAATAAATTTTCGGATAAATCATTTTTTTCATATAGAATAATGGGTCCCTAGACATGATTTGAGACGGAGCTGGTCCCAAGTATTTTGAAATGAGGATCTTCAACTAGAATTAGAGTCGGCAAAATAAACTACAGGACCTTTGGTAGTTAAGTGATATATGTATATATATATATATATATATATATATATATATATATATATATATATATATATATATATATATATATATATATATATATATATATATATATATATATATAGTCAAGTATATATATATATATATATATATATATATATATATATATAGAAAGGAAAGTATTATCCGGTATGAGTCGGATTTATGACACATATATGTAAAAAACATCTTCAAGGCAATCTGATATATTTATGGTAAAATGATAAAAAAATAATTATTTTTTCGTTTTCCTCTTTCTATTTTAAATGCCCTCATTTTTTCTGCCAGTTAAACTTACCCTATAAAAATTATCATCGGTTGAAATGATTCAATGAGATAAAAATAGAAACATATATATATATATATATATATATATATATATATATATATATATATATATATATATTATATATATATATATATATATATATATATATATATATAATGGGATGAGCAGGTTCATTCCTTCTTCGACTAAATCTTTCTCTCCTCATAATCCATGGTTCGATCGTGCTTGTTCTCTGGCCATTCAGGCTAGAGACAGTGCGTATCGGGAGTGGAAAAATCTCGTTCTCCTATCCCACTCTTGCTAATTTTATTAGCTAAATCTAGGTTTTTTTGAGGATATAACAAACAGGCTTAAAAGCAGACTTTCATCAGCAGAAATTTTAACTCTTGTTCCCTACTGACAAATCTTTCTGGCCTCTTGCCAAAAACCATCTCTAACAGCTTCTGTAAATCTGCCTTTCCTCCTCTTATTCGATTCTGATGGTTCTGTTGCTAATTCTCAACTGAAAAGGCCAATCTCTTCGGCCTCCTATTTTCCTCTAACTCAACCCTGGATGATTCTGGCATTCCTCCTCCTCCTCCTCCTTCTCCTCTCAGGTATCCTATGCCTTTGCCTGTGATTACATTTGATCGGGTGCATGGGCTCCTGAAATCTATGAACGTTAGGAAGGTGGGTGGCCCGGATGGCATTTCTCCCCGTGTTTTGGGGGTCATTAGCTGTGCTGGCCCCTCCTCTCAGTTCAACTATATTCTCTTTAGCATCTTAATGCACTAATACTTGCCCTCAGTGTTTGAAGCACGCACATGTCCAACCTATTCCGAAAAAGGAAGCCGCTCTGATCCTTCTAACTATCACCCTATAGCTCTCACTTGTATTCTATCTAAGATCTTTGAAACCCTTCTCAACTCTCATTTCTTAGATCATCTGATCTCATTCCTTCTTTCCACGATCCGCCAGTACGGCTTTCGGCGCTCGAGTTCTACTGGTATACTTTTCTATCTAACAGATTTATGGTTTCCGCCCTTAGGAACTATGGGAGACTTGCGTGGTGGCGCTTGACATATCAAAGGCTTTTGATCGAGTATGAAGCGTCATTGCTCTCTAAGCTCCCTTCCTTTGGGCTTCCTCCTTCTCTTTGCTTACTTATGTCTAGTTTTCTCTCAAATCGCTCAATATCGGCTGTTGTTGACAGGGCGACTTCTTCTTCTTTTTCTGTCAATTGTGGTGTTCCTCAGGGTTCTGTCTTATCTCCTACTTTATTCTTACTTTTCATTAATGATCTTCTCACCTACACATCTAACTCTATCCACTCGTATGCCGATGACTCGACCCTTCATTCTTCGACTCATTTCAATTCTGCTCCTTCTTTTACTTCCTAATTGCCTCTCGTCTTAAACTTTCCGATTCTATTCTCGCAGATCTGGATAAATTTCCAGGTGGGGTCGTCTCAACCTTATGAAATTCTTTAAAAACTCAACTTCTACAAATCTCCCTCTCTAAAACACCTTCCAACTTTCCTATCTCTTTCGACGGTTCTCTCGTCTTTCCTGTTGACAATATAAACATCCTTGGCCTTAACATTAACAAAAAAATGTCTTGGAAACCTCACATCACAACGGTTGCTAGGGCGGCCTCAAAGAAACTGGGAATTCTGTTTAGACTGCGAGACTTTTTATCCTCTTCCTATACAGGGGCCTCATCCGCCCTTGTATGGAGAGTACTGCTCCCATATCTGGGGGCTCTGGTTTCACCCGCTTTTGGACGGGGTCGAGTCAAGGCCAAAAGACTTATAAACTGTTCTGTACTTCCACTTCACTTGACCCTCTATCTTTTGCGGCGCGATGTTGGTGCTTTATCTTCTATAGGTACCGCAAACGCGTCTCCAGGGAACTTGTAACTCGTACCACCATCTTTGGTGCCCGCGTAGCACAAGGGAATTTGCTGTGTCTGCGCATGTTTTGTGTGGATATTGGTAACTCCAAGGCTAGTACGCTGAGGTGCTTCCTTCTTTTCTGCCACCTCTGTTCTGTGGAATTTTCTTCATCTTCTGTGTTTCCTGCTGAATTTAATCTCCCTCACTTCAAAGCTTTTCGTCTGTGCTCATCTGCGTAATTTGCATTAGTTGGTGAGCTTCTGAGACGTGTAACACCCCCTCCTTGAATAGGTCTCCGCCGTGGTGTGTGGATACAATAATAAAAAAAAGAATATATATATATATATATATATATATATATATATATATATATATATATATATATATATATATATATATATATAACTATCTCTTCTATAAGTTGAAAAAGCCTTTCCATCTGTGTTGATAACTGCTCTAGTAACCCAATTCATAAACCTGGAAAATACCTATATATGAAGTTAATAAGTAGCAAAGAGAAGCAGATTTCGCTGACCTAACACACTGTTAAATTCTAATTCATCTTCCCCTATTATTATTGGTCAATGTGAAGCATATTATGAGACTGAACCATGACATCGGAATGGCATAGATAGTCCTTGGCGTCTTTTTTAAAATCTTTATAAAGCTTACGACTCAATATATATATATATATATATATATATATATATATATATATATATATATATACTATATATATATATATATATATATATATATATATATATATATATATATATATATATATATATATATATATATATATATATATATATTCCTAAAACTTCAAACTCTTGATCTTCGAGAGGAGTTTCCTCTCTTCATCCAACGACTTCTCAAACAGATCCATCCAGGTTCTTTGCTCAGCTATTTAACAGTCCTCTTTACCTCATATATGAACGTATTTCACTTGACAGTGTTAAGTGTGTTATTATTTGTTCTCTGTTTCAATAACTAGGTTTCTAATATCTCGGAGACTGTCATGTTTTTCCTTTTTAAACCCCAACCTGGCTTAATGCACAGCTAAAGCCAGATTATCACATCTGGAAAAACATCTCCATCTTGCCATATAGAACGTTTCAAAATATAATAACCCCATACGGATTCTATTTCTGACCCGGTAAAACAGTTGCCTTGTTATTCCGGAAAAAGAGGAAGAAAGATAAACGACTATTTTCTCCCCAGAACCAATTTTTTATGGTTCCTCTATTTCTGTTAATTAACATATCACATTTCCTGACCTGACACTGGATGATCGTCTGACCTACACACCTCACATCAAACACCTGAAAAAGATATCTTCACACACTAGTCATTATAGTCCATCTCACCTCAAAAACTTTGGTTTCTGATCACAAATCCCTCTCACGCTCCACCACATCGCCCTAATCCGATCAAAGTTAGACTACGACTGCCTGGTATAAGACCAAGCCACCTCAACTCTAGTAAACATGTTGGATTCGTAAATAATAGCAGGAGCTTTTTTGATCTTCACTCAAGGCGAACCTAGAGGTTGAGGCTGAAATAATGCAGCTCTCTACGAAGAGCATACGACATGTGCACATTTCCTTCTCTTTCAAACCCCTACACAATTTGCGAGAGGCATGCTGGCTATTTTCAAACACAGTCTATAAGTCAACAGCATTCTCAACTTTCTTAACTTTTCCTTGCAAAAGACTTTGTTCTTTACCTATGATGAACGTTTCCCACCTTGTTTTTTTTTCCAATTCCTTCCATTTCTCTGACCCTTTCATCTCTCTCAATATACAATCACCCTGCAGATTTGCTAAAATCATCTTTTCCTCAGACACGTACATACCCTTCCTCCTAATTCTTCAATCTTCACTGTATAACTGACAGCAATACTGATTGTTCTCTCCAGGATTTTAATTCTTAACCCTCCCACGTGTAAATTTTGTCTTCGCCATACTTCGCAATCAGTTGACTATAACTTAAAAGTAGATGGGAAAAGGTGGCTTTATCTCGCCTTCTAAACTTACCATATCTGATTAATCCATACTTGCATCGCAATAGGAAACGAGAAGCTTAACAAAGAAAATGCATCAAAGACTTCGCAGTGTACCACCAACTATACCACAAATTGGTGTATGTAGAGAACTCGACCTAGTTCATTGTTAGTGCCCAGTTACTTCCCTCCGTTCTAGTTAGAAACGACGTCACCGTTTGTCGGGCATTCATTTTAATCAAACACTTACTACTCCTCACTTTTTTCTAGAAAATACCTGAAGAGAATAGGGCATATAAAAGAAATTTAGTCCAAGCCCCAAACCCTGACGCTACTTACATTTATCACCCTAAAGCGTGAGCTCTTGTACAGACCATTATCTCCAATTCCACATTAGAGGATTTAGCAGCTATCTCTCCTTCTAAAACCCTCCAACTCATCATGCTTAAAACTGTAATGTATTCTCTGATATATGATAGTTATCTAGTCTTTCTCCGAGATGCACGCGCTTAACACGCATAACACTATAAAGGGCGTTTGGTTATGATGAAACCTCCCCCCCCTGTGGTTCTTATCTTATGCATCAGATCTTCCACCTTGCTTTATATAGTGTTTCATCTCTGGCTTTCCATTTCAAGCTTCCCTTCTTGCTGGGAACGCGTACGTGCTCATTATATATTATATATATATATTATAATATTAATTGTCAGTATATATATATATATAGTTAATATATATACATCCGTATTATCTATAATATTATTCCTAAGGTATAAGTTCTGATTATGTATATTTATAATAATATATTTGTTTCAGATTGCTTCTCATTAACTACGATACAAAGCGGTGCCTTAGTTGTGTTCATTTTATCATATTACTAAAAACATGGATTAATACAGTGTTTATATGTGGTAAATTGGCCTGCTCGTTGCTTAATAAAAATAATAATAACTAATCAAATAATACAATAATATAATATAATAATAATATTAGATAGTCTAATAATATAATAATAATAATAATACATAATAATGAATAATAATAATATAAGAATAACAATTTAATAATAGAATAATTATAATATAACTAAAAAATAATTTATATTATTATTATTATTATTTTATTATTATTATATTATTATTATTATGTGTTACTTATTATATATATATGTTTATTTATTATCTATTTACTGTAATTATTATATAAAATTTATATTGATTATTATTATTTTGTATTCATTGGCCAAAACGCAATTTAAGCATGCCTAGAGGGGATAAATGTCGCTTGACTTTATTCCACTCGACAAATCACTATACTTTACTGGATAAGCAACTTTACGAACCCAAAAAGAAGGAAATTGTAAAATAAACACTAATTTATTATCATTATTGTATATAGGTATTTATAAAGTATTTGAAATGTGGTTTGTATTATGTATTATATTGTAGGTATTATGTATTATGCTGTACCCGTTACGTACTGGATTGTATGTTTAATGTACTATACATATCATGAATTCTATCGTATATATTATATAATATATTGTATTACATGCTTTATGTATTGTATTGTACATATCATGTATTGGTATTGTATTTACTATCAATTGTATTGTTCGTATCATGTGATATATTTGATTTATAATGCATTGCATTGTTTGAACTATGCATTATATTGTTTGCATTAAAATTTGCCATTTATGACTTGTGTACTGTATTAAATCGTAGGTAATAGTTGCTTAGCTCAATCTGAAGAAATATCGATATTTTTCCGATAATATATATTTATTACATTTAACTTAATTATTGGATTACATAGCCAATATATTTAAAATAATTGTTGAATAATCTTTAAATAGGGAATATGATTACAAAATTGATGATAGTTTTTCGAATTATCCGATGAGACTCCGGCAAGAATTAGACCAACAATTATAATCCCTTTCAACATCTGAAAGAATTTTATAAACTGAAAAAAAAGTTTATGATCTCAATGAGATTAAATTTTTAATGAATTACAAAGAAACTAAGTTTTGAGTGTGCTATGATTCTGTATGAGGGTATATTGTAATGTGTAATATTGCATATTAGCGAAACTATGGTGCACAATGAGAGGTATAAATCTAAGGAGCAGTCTGCTAGGTGTAAGAAAAAGTTTAAAAAATGATGAATTAAAGTAATGGGAGTTTTTTGGTGTGACGAAAAGAGTAAATGAGAGAATATATGAGAGTGTATTTTAGTAGTTTGGTCATTTGGGAAGGATGAATGGTAGTCGATTGGTTAAGCGGTGGTATAGTGGTGAGTGTGTTGGGAAGCGACCTACTGACGACGGTAATCCTTGATGGCAGAGTCCCTGCTGCGAATAACACAAGAATAAGCAATTTAACCATATTTTATTAGTCTTTGTTAATTAGAAAGAATATAAAATATACGACTCTATGACAGAGAAGATTACCTCGATTATACCTACTCACACTACGAAGTATCCTTAACCCGGAATTAGTTAAAATTGCATGGGAAATAAAAAAAAAAAGTACTACTGCAAGTCTGACCAGTTAATACCATCGAAGTGCCAAACATTTTTCTTTTCCTGCGAAAGGTTTGAAGATGTAGAACTGAATAAAGAGATAAGATGGTGATCGGGTCAAATTAAGTAAAGATCTATAACGTTGTGTTCATCTCTAAGACGAGGGAAACGATTATGGAGCTGCACCATCCGCCAGAGGTAATTTTTTTGGTTGAATTCACCATCTTTATCTTAAGAATAAAGGGAAACACCTTTGGCGTTGTCATAAATTGAAATCACCTAGGATGATGATTTCACAAAAAGAAGACGAAAGATCGTGCTCTGCTTTGGAGATTAAGCAGTCGAAGAATTTGGAATAGTCAGATGAGTTAGGAAACAGATATACAGAGCAGATGAATTTAATAGCAGATTGGCAAGATAGCCTGAATCATAAGGTAGAAAGTTCGGACGATATTAAATCAGAAACACAGAGCAAACAACGCTATTGCTCACATAAGCACAGCAACCACCTGTGGCTGAAAATTGAGGATAGAGTCAGTAAGTGGAAACGGAGTAAGGTTTTGATATCAGAGCGCTCAAACACCTGCTGACTTTCAGTTTAAAATAAGAGGTGAGGTGGTGTCTAGCAAAGACCGTTTATGTTGTAGAAAGTTAAGAAGAAAGAAAAAGGTATACCACAAACAAGACGATTGGCACCAATCCCACTGCAGGAGGTTGTTACGTTCTAAATGGTGGTAAGGGGGTGGGGATTGATGAGGGGCTATCTTTGGAAGTCGCCCCTTTTGGTTTCTCCTAGGCATTGTTAGTTAGTGCCATTTTCAAAGTTGTTTAAGTTAATGTAATGAGTAATGTTGCGATGGGTAAATAAAGGAGTGCCAATAGACTCTCCTGTGTAGGAGGGAGTGGGGTGAAAAGGGGAGGTCACTCAGAATCGGAATGCAACGAAATATTCCCTAGCACCCTATATGCTTTATATATATAATATATATATATATATATTAGTATATATATATATATTATATATATATATATAGATACAAATTTTATATGTCTTTTTAATAAGTATATATAAAATGTTGGAAGGTTTGCAATGAGTTATCTTATCTAACGTTTGTTATACTCCCAAATCAGGAACCTAAAATATCTATATAAAAAAATTTGCAAGGAATAAATAAAATGAATATGTATTTTTATATATATTATTATATATATATATATTATTATATATTATATATAATATATATACTTATATATATTATTATATATATATTATATATCATATTATATATATATAGTATATATATATATATTATATATATATATTATTCTCCCCGAACTCAGAGAAGAATATGGAGTTTGGGGAAAATGATTTATTTGCAATTAAGAGCTTGTACGAGGTTGTAAGTGCAAGGTGAGGACGGGACAGGAAAATGAAAAGTGTTTTCAAGTGAGAACGAGGGTGAAGCAGGAGAGTGTGTGATATCGCCTTTGCTGTTTATTGCATATTTTAGATAAGGTTATAGGTAATTTTAAAGCATGATGTGATAAAAACGGTGAATGGGGTATTTTAGCATATGCCGACAATATATCTTTTGTGAGCGCGAAGGAGGAGACCTGGAAGAGGGCGACGGAAATGCAGAATATGTGTTTCGAAGAGGGAAGTCTGAAAATGAATAAGAAGAATACGGTGTTTATAAGAATAAATAGAGAGAGATATATAGAGAAAGCTTAAATATCCAGATAGATGGCAGCAACATAAAAGAAGTTGAAAGTTTTAAGTATTTTGGAAGTGTGTTCGGAAATAGGGGAGGAGTAGGGAAAGATATTGCCGAAAGGATATTAAAATGCGGAAGAAACGTGAACGTTTTCTATCCTTTGCTGAAGAATCAGAATGTGCCACCTGCAGGTGAAAAGCATTCATTTTTGAGAATGTTTTGATCCCATATTGATGTTTAATGATGCTGGAGAATTGACGACCAACAACAACACAAGAAGTAGAATACAAGCAGCGGAGATGAGGCCTTTGAGGGTAATGCTGGGAAAGAGCAGAAGAGATAGATTGAAAAATGAACATATAAGAGAGAGAGATCAGGGGAATGCGCGATGAGAAATAAGATATAAAAGGTCCTACTCGAGAGGATGGGGGAGGAGAGAGTGGCGAGGAGGTCGTGGGAGTGGAGGCCGTGAGGCAGGAGGTGTTGGAGAGGTATCACTTCCCGAACAGCATGGAATTGAGAAGAGGTGGAGACTTCGAAAATAGAGACGGATAGAAAAGGAGACTACACACACTGACAGGCAGATAAATGCCTTCCTGGGAGCTGAAGTAAGAAAGTAAGAATACTTCTTTATTAATTAAAGCTCTCTGAGTAATGGATTAGGTGTTTAATAACATTTACAAGTGAGAAGTTGATATCAACTGGTATTTACGCCCAAACAAAAATTTATAAAAATAATGAGACGGTTATATCGACAATAATAAAATAAGTGCTTACGAAAAAATAAGAATACATTTAATCGTATAAGATAATATAAAGTCTACATGCCCTACAAATAATAATAAAATAGATAAATAGAAAAAAATAAATTACTTCAGGTTTTCTTTTTAGGTCTAGTTTGACAATCTCAGATTTTCCTCATGGAACAAAATTTAAAATCGAACAATCAGTGGTTTTAAAAGACTTACAATAACTTGTTATGTATGTGACTAAAGCTAACCTTCTTGCGGCTTCAAACATATAATAAGAATGAAGAAAAATCTTTAGCTATATCTTTCGAGTAAGGCCGTCCTTTGAATTGGGTGATAAGTTTGTTTGAGGAAAAAGATAAGATATGCTTTTAGCGAATAGGAAAATAGTGTATATCTTAATGTCAAGTCCTGGAGTCGTGACTCACATGGATGAATAATTGTCAACATCCTGAGCAGCAAGATTATTCTCATAGGATTTTTAAGGTCTGAGATTGTCGCCTGTTCTATCTGCTTATAGCTCGTTATTATCAAAATGGGATAACCGAAAGTCAAAAATTTTACGCAATGTGCAAATCTAATAAAATTTGGTCGATTGAAGAGGAAGAAGAGGAAACAGAATATCAACAAACATAGAGAGAGATGATAGATAAGATAGATAGATAGATAGATAGATAGATAGATGAGTAGATAGATAGATAGATAGATAGATAGATAGATAGGATAGA
>JABUQX010026620.1:0-57500 GCA_015478945.1 Trachelipus rathkii | reverse complement strand
ATTGACCATTGGATGATTAACTCTACATTCTTACATTCTTGACACAAAGTATAAAATCGCTGCTTCGAAAAAACAATAGCGCAGAATTTTTTTTTTTTTTTTTTTGTCAGAAAATGCAAATAAAGAAAATATTATTCATCTTCACTTTCAATTACAATGTGTGTGAAAATCTACTCTTTAGTGGGTCAGAGTGGCATTAAATTTAGTTGTTATCCCACTGGAACACTGCCAAAAAGAATTAAAAAAATCAAACGAAAAAGCAAAAAATTGTTCCAACTAAAAGTGACAAAAATATCACGATTTTTATAATTAGTTCCCGATTTGAAAAAAAAAATTGGTAAAACTACTCTCTGTAAGTAATATTTGTCTTTCCTGTATTGAAAATTTGTTCTTACTTTTCCATCGTATATTCCAACGATTCCTTGACATTTTTTTTTTTTTTTTCCAATGAACGATTATTACTTCAATAACGTGTGACGTAAAAGGCTTAAAAAAAAAAATCACAAATTGTTCTTCTAAGACAGCAATATATTAACAAATCCAATACTTACTTGAAAGATTGAGCAACAGGCGGTCCAAACGTGAGTGAATTCGAAAGCCTTGGTCCTGCATTTAACTTAACTCCTTCCCTCTGGAATGTTTTGCACATTGCTGTGAAGAAATTGGTGCTGTTGAAAACATCTTCGTGGATCAATAGTGTTTCCATGGCATTACAGGCGGCAGGATAATCACATTTTGAGTCCCTTACTATAATTATTTATATTATATATAAGTATATACTATAATATATATATATAATATATATAATATATTATTATTATATATATACTGTATAATTCACCCTATCTCCCAACTATATATATATATATTATATATATATATATATATATATATATATATTTATATAATATAATTATATATATATAATTATATATATATATATATATATAATATTATATATATATATATATAATTAGCAGAATTTTAGAAATTTAAAAAATCTAATACTTATATATATATAATTATATATATATATATATATATATATATATATATATATATATATATATATATATATATATATATATATATATATATATTATATATATATATATAAAATATATATATATATATATATATATATATATATTATATATATATATATATAATATTGCAAAGCAAAATGTGAATTACCAATTCTTAAAGCTTTGTTGATATCGGCATCTTTGTCGACGTAAACATGACAAATTCCTTCTGCGTGTCCGAGAACTGGTATGTTTTTTGATTGTTCTTGTATGGTTCGAACCAGCTCTGAAGATCCTCTTGGAATAACTAAATCAATTTCTCCTTCCATTTCAAGGAGATCAGAGATATCCTCTCTAGTCGCTACAAGTGATATTGCTCCCGATGCGCCGACTGAGGAGAGGGATTCTTTAACCAGTTCCATCAAGGCCACATTGCTATACATTGCTTCTTTTCCTCCTTTTAGAAGTAATCCATTCCCGGTAGCCATTGCTAAAGCGGCAACCTGAGGCAGCAATCTGGACGAGATTCGAATATGACTAATAAAACTCCAATCGGAACAGTCACTTGTTTTAGATATATTCCATCAGCTAGTTTAGTGTGTTTAAGAACTTTACCAACCATTGTTTGGGAAGATTCTGCTATTTGTCTCAAACCTTTAGCTAAGCCTTCTAGTTTGGCTGATGTTATGGCAAGTCTTGAAGTCAGTGCATGAGAAAGAGATGTTCTTTGTGCCTCTTCTAAATCTTTCTGATTAGCTTTCATTATTATGTCTTGCTTTTGTTCTAATAAGTCAGCTAATTTATAAATAGCAGCAGATCTTTCACTCGGTTTTAGGGTCTGCAGAATTCTTGTGCCTAGTCTAGCATTTTTAGCAAGAACTTCCACAGCTTGGCAAGTTTCATTGTGAGTAGTGAAAAATGTACCAATTTTTCGGCCGTTTATAATTCCTTTTATTGAACCTTGTAAATACCCATTGCCGATAACGACTGATGTTCCTCTTGTTAATCCCCAAACAGCTGCTTTGACCTTATTGGACATACCTCCAGTTCCAACGCTCGACTTTTCACCATATTCTAGGTCCGCAACCATTTCTGGAGTAAATGTATCCAGCAATCTGGAACCTTCTTCTTTTGGTGGCTTGTTAAATATTCCCTCTACATCAGTCAACAACACCATTAAATCTGTTTCTATTTCGGCTGCAAGGCGAGCTGCAAGAGAATCATTATCTCTAATATCCATTTTGCTCAATATTTCTTCTTCTAATTGAGGGGGTGGAGAGACGGCATCATTTGTATTAATTATTGGCAAGATATTTAATGCAAGGAGCTCATTTAACGTAGATATCAAATTTCTTCTAGTTTCTTCATTATAAAAATCTGGCTTTGTAATTAAAATCTGAGCCACTTTGACACCATATTGAGAAAACATGGCTTCGTACATAGACATAAGACCAGACTGGCCAACTGCCGCTGATGCTCGTTTCGCAAGGTGACTTTTAACCTCTTCCTGAAAGCCACAAAAAAAAAAAAAATATAATAAGTAAATAAAAAAAAATCAAATTTAAAGTTTCCAACATTCGTACGTCATTTTCACTCCATGATTAACTATGAAACAAAAAAATCCCTTTTCATTCTTGAAAAAAATTAATATCAATACTAAACTTAGTTTCTTAATAATAATAATAATAATAATAATAATAATAATAATAATAATAATAAATAATAATAAGTAAAATAAAAAAATCAAATTTAAAGTTTCCAACATTCGTACGTCATTTTCACTCCATGATTATGAAACAAAAAAATCCCTTCTCATTCTTGAAAAAAATTAATATCAATACTAAACTTAGTTTCTTCTATTATTATTATTATTATTATTATTATTATTATTATTATTATTATTATTATTATTATTATTATTATTATTATTATTATTATTATTATTATTATTATTATTATTATTATTATTATTATTATTATTATTATTATTATTATTATTATTTTTAGTTAATTTATTACACCTTATGTACAAAAAATTGATAGCAAAATCTAAATCTTTTTATTAATATTTCTAAAAATGAAAGGAAGTACTGTAAACACTTAGAAATTCATTAGGGAATGTTAAAAAATCGTTTTACTCACGCCTCTCAAGTTGTCTTTTGCTGCTAAAGTTTCTCTCATGCTAAGGGACATCAGTAGCTCTTGGGCCATCTTTTGTTTTCCAAACGCTACCGCTCCAGAGGTAACCATAAGCATTTCACGACCTTCGTTTTGTAATTCTGCACACTAAAGTGATAAGAGTTTAGTTAACACTGTCACAGATCATAATCTTATTGTTATGGTCATACTGTGAAAAAGACGTTACTATAATATTAACAAAATGAGGTGAAAATTACCTGTTCGACAATTGATGCCAGCCTCCCAAGGGCAAGTCCATACCCATCTTGTCTTGTTATTACAGATGATCCTAATTTGACAACTATACGTTTTGCAGTCTTCAATTGATCACGGTGTTGAAAAGCTGATCGAGATTGTCCGTCCGTTCGCGAAAATCCACGATTCAAGTCCAAAAGTGGCACAGGGGTAGACTGAAAAAAGAATTTTCAAAAAAATTACTTTAAAATATGGTCAGTCGGAAGAAAAGTTACTTTATTAAAAAGAAACATTAAAAATACATAAACTAAAAATTTCGGAAAATAAAACAAAAAATAAAGAAACTGAAATATTACATATAAACAAAATTAAAAGTAAAGTATCTAAAAATAAAATGCTAAAAATTATTTGTTTCTGGAAACTCACAAAGACCAATAAATGTTTTATGAAACTTAATTAATTTTAATTTGAAAATCGAACTGTGTCCATTTATCTCTTGGATGAGGTTATATATATATAAACTTAAAGAAAGAATCCACATCTATCCATCAAACCAAATTCCATGAACATCCGACTCCAGTCCACCATTTCTCATACGAAATCCATACAAAATCTCATTAACAAAATCCTTAATATTAATCAATTAATTCGAAAGTTTACTTTGTCATAAAATGCAAAATAAATCAATTCAATCCAATTCAAAAATCAGTCCAAAGCTTTACTTTAATTAACTTTACTAACTGAAAAAAATTATTGAAAATGAAATACTTCTTTAATTTTAAATGAAAAGACTTACTTAAATGATATGAATATTAAATGAAATGAATATTAAGATTGAAATAATTAAGTAATTAATTTCCCCCCTTTTTTTTTTTATAAAATCACACCCATAACACTAGCACTGCACTCCGGGAAATCCTTGTTTGTGGACTAGAATCTGCAAATAAAAAACAAAATGAGTTTTTTATTAGTTTTTTTTTTCAAGTTTTATTTTATTATTTTTCATTATTTTTCTACATTATTTATTTTCATTATTTTAGCAGATATAGCATGGTTGGGCCAGATCTCTTATTTGGTGTATGATTCATTACGACCCGGATGAAATTTTATTTAAATGATTTTTTTTTTGTTGGAAATGGGGATAAATTTTTGTTCCTACTGAACCGATTTTATATTTTATTGCCGATTTTGAAATGATTGGGCGAGATTTTTCTGTTGATGTTTCTTTCATTAAATTCCAACCAGAAATAAAGTTTTTAAAAAAAAAATTTTTTTTTTTAAATATTCAAGTTTTTTTGTTTTGTTTTTTCAGTTAAAAATATTTTTAACCATTTAAAAAAAAAAGGTGGCATCTCTAGTCAGAGCTATACCAAATTATTATTTTTTTCGACTAGAAATCAATATCAAATTAACAAAAGGGAATTGTACAACATTTGTGTTTTTAATAGTCTGGTGTTAAATATTAAAAAAAGTTCAATTATATTCATTTCTAAATTAACGCATAACCCGTTATGTAAAAAGAAAAACCACGCCAAGCACACAAACACACACACACACAGTCCGAAGAAAGCGGGTCAATGATTGCATTCTGTGGAAATTTTTTAACAACAGAAAAAGAACGTATTAACTATTTTCCTATAAGCGTTTATAGTATATATATAATATAATTATATATTATAGTATATTATTATATATTAATATTTATTATAGTATATATACCTCTATGATATATACTAGTTATACTTTATGAATAATAACGTAATTCTAAATTTATAGCGATTTATGAATGTATATATATAATTTATATATATGATATTATTAATATTAACAATATTATTAATATATCTATATATTGTTTATATTTAAATTAATATATATTTTACTATTATACTGATATGTATAATGATATAATTAATATAATAATAAAATAAATAATAATAAAAATAATAAATATTATAATAATGAATAAATAATTAATAATAATAATAATAATAATAATAAATAAGTAATAAATAATAACTATAATGCATAATAAATAATCTAATAATAATAATAATAATAATAATAATAAATAGATAATATAATAATTGTAAATAATATAATAATAATTAGCTGTAAAGATAAATAAAATAAAATAAATAATAAATAATAAATAAAAAACCAATTAAATAAACTATTAAATATATATAATAATAATAATAATTAATAATAGAAATAATAATAATATTAATCATAACAATACAATAAAATAATAGATGAAATAATAATAATAAATGAATAATAATAAATTAGCCATAAATAATAATAAATAAATAATAATAAATAATTAAATAATAAATAATAATAAATTAGAGATTATTCCAAAGAAAAATAATCTATAAATAATGAATTCTAATGAATAATAAAAAAATATTCATATTATTTACATTTTCTATGAAACGTCTTTATAAATTCAATGTATAACTAAATTAAAATTTTATAAAATTATAATTATAATTAATTATATTATAAATTATAATTATAAATTATAGAAATTATAATTATAAATTATAATTATAAATTTAATAATTATAAATTATAACATTATAATATTATAGATAATAAATAATAATAATCACATAATAATTTTAAAATAATATAATAATAAATAATGATATATAAACTATCCTAAAATAATAAATAAATAAATAAAAAACTCAATAAATAATAATAATAATAATAATAATAATAATAATAATAATAATAATGAATAATAATAATAAAATTAAATTAACAATACTAATATAAGATAAAAGAATAATAATAATAATAAGTAAATAGCAATTAGTAATAATAAATAATAATAACTAAATAATAAAATAAAATGAATAAATAAATAAGAATAAAACCGCGACAATAATTAATAAATAAATAATAAAAATAATAAATAATAATAATAATAATAATAATAATAATAATAATAATAATAATAATAATAATAATAATAATAATAATAATAATAATAATAATAATAATAAATATAAAAAAATAATAATAAAAAAATAATAATAATATTAATGTTAATAAGTCCCATCAACTTTGAAACAATTATTTATTTTACTAAAAATAAACTTACGCCACGGCAAAACAAAACATTTACAAAAAAAGAAAAAAAAAAAAAAAAAAAAAAACCTCTAAAAAAAAAAAAAAAAAAAAAAAAAAAAAATTAGAGATTAACCATTAGTAAACAGAAGAACACGTGAACAGCGCCTGTAAAGTCATGCCTATCTATGCTGACTCATCCCCCCTACCCCTCAAGCCTCTCCCTAAATGTTCTTTGGACTTTTATTGGGGGTAGGAAACTACCTAAACCGGTTATCATACTTTTCCAGGACTTGGCAAGGGGGGGAGGGATGGGAAATCTATTTATAAATGCAAGCTCTCCACATATATATAATATATATATATTAATCTTATATATAAATTAGTATATAATTAAATATATATTATATATATATTTATAGTATATATAGTATATATTATATATATATTAATATATATATACTATATGTAATATATATACTATATATAATATATATATATAGTAATATAGTAATTTATTATATATATATATATATGTTTATTATATAATAATTAGTCATTTATTAATATTATATATTAATATATAGTTAGTATTCATATATATGGTAGCTTATATTAGTATTTATAATAGAGTAGGTCTGAGTATTATAATGCGAGTTTATATTAGATATAAGCTATCAATCTTATATAGATATCATTAAATGATTCATTGATACATATATATATATTTAGTAGTAATAGCGGTAGTAGTATATACTATATATAATATATAGTATACATAAATATATAAGGTATATATATATATATCTATTATTATATAATAGTTAATATATATACTATATACTATATATATGATTTGACCGTCGTCGAAATATAGGTGAGTACTCATATATATACTATATATATATATATATATTATATATATATGACTATATTATATAATATAGTATATAAGTAATATATATATATCTATAGTATAATATAGTGAATATATATATAAATATATATATAATAATTATATAATATATATATATATTTATACTATATATAGTATATATACTATATATATATATATATATACGGTATATTATATATACTATATAATACGTAATATATAAGTAGTATATAAAAATTATATGTATAGTATATATTATATATATACTATATAATATATATATATTATATATAAAGTATATATATGATATATATACATATATATATAAGTATATATAGTAATTACTATAGTATAATATATATATATTAATATATAATAATATATATATAGTTACCGTAAATAGCTACTAAGGCGATAGTATATATATATATATAGTCACATGATCACTACGGTATGAGACGTTAATAATATTACTACTATTATCAACTTGAATTTTATATATCATTATTATATCATACCCACCTGGGACATAATGTTTATGTACAAATGTAATGCGAAGCATGCATTTATTTTTCATGTATATATATATATACTAGTATAATATATGATGAATATATATATACTATATATATATATATAGTATATATAATTATATATATATCATAGTGAATATATATATATATATACCATTAGTATCATATAATATATTATATTTATAAACTGAATGTTGAACCTCTATACTAATTATCTTTGTATGTTAGCATATTTCATTTATTGATAAGTTGTTTAGTCTCTTATTACCCATAATTACTTAATTAAAAAGTATGTTTTTTGCTATTTTAGGGATGAACTTTTAATCCCGAACTAGCTACATTGGGAAATCCTTACGGGGTTCGACGCCGCCTAGCATTATTATTATTATTATTATTATTATTATTATTATTATTATTATTATTATTATTATTATTATTATTATTATTATTGTTATTATTATTATTAGTATTATTCAATTTCTGACGAAGTAAATACACTACATCTAAAGATGTAGGAGTCAGAATCAATTTTGGGTCTGGATTCGAAGTAAAGAGAATTTGAATGTACATACATACATACATACATCCATGAAATTAACTGGAAAGAAAACTTCATTTTAAAGTAGACTTAAATTTAACGACTTTTACCCACCCATCCACATTGATAGAAAAATGCAGGTAATCTTTACTTCAGAATTTATATATTGATGAACATAACCATGCAGAGAAAACTTGAATAAATTTATTTTGCAATTCTGGACTTTAGTAAGAATTAGAGATTTCTCTAATTAAATTTAAAATTTTCAAATAAATATAATATTTATTGTTCTCCAATACTATTAATGCAAATATTCAGGCCAAACATCATTTTTAGTTAAAATAAAAAATAAATATATTTCCGAATTGCCAATTTATTAATTTTGAAACAGATTTCCTTTGATATGGTTAAAGCGCTTTTCCCATGAAATAACTATAGTTTTATTTCATGGAAAACGCGCTTTAGCAGCATATCCGAGGAAATCTGAGAAATTAATAAATTGGAGAAACGTGAGAAGAATAAAATTAAAAAAATAATTTAAAAACAAAAAATTCATTTTTTTTTTTTTTTTTTTTATCAAATTAAGTTAAGATAATTTCCATGCGGATCTACCACAATAAATTGGCAAACGTGAGAAGAATTAAAGTTAAAAAATAATTAATAATAAACAAATATTAATTAACGTATTTTTTTTTTAAAATCCAATTAAGAACAACGTAATTTCCATAAGGATCTACCTCTATATTCTAATTCGCGGAACAGATGATTATCCAACTGGTCTTCAAAACTTAAAAAAAACATTTAAACTTGAAAAAAAAACCTTTAAAAAATTAACTTGGAAAATTTACCTTTAAAATGAAAATAATATAAACGAACATAAAAAAAAAAATTCCTTATAAACATACAAATCCAATGTCAGGAAACATTTTATACTCGTATCTATTCTATTTATATATATTACTGTGAGAGAGGTATATATATTATATATACTATATTAGGTATACTATATACTAGTTAGATTATATGGTATATATCATATATTTTCAGTATATATATATATATAGTATATATGAGCTATAATAGATTATATAATATATTATTATATAGTATATATATATATACTAACTAATAATCTGTATATATATTTATTTATTTATTTTATTTATAGTATAAGTAATAGATACCTATAATAAATAAAAGTATAGATAGTATATATATATATTATAAATAATATATAGTCGTATATATATAATATATACGTAAATATAAACAATGAAACGTATTATTAATAATATATACTAATAATGATAGCTATATAAATATATATATATAGGTATATAATATATTATAATATATATCTATATATAAAGGGTATATATATAATAATACTATATATATATCTTATATACATATATATATATATTATATATATATTAGCAAAAAATTAATACGTAATAACATATACAATGTGTAAATAAACTTTATATTTGACTAAGAACTTTGGTAAATATTAAAGTAATGAAATTTAATATCTTACATAACATTCCAGGATGTTTAATTTTACAAAATTTACGTTACTTCACAGGTATTTTGCGTTATTAAAACAGTTAGGGGAATTTAAACAGTCTGTATTTAACGGTTTGGGTATTTAAACAGATTGGGTTCATTTAGAGAGTTGGTATTTTAACAGTAAGGGTATTTAAACGGTTTTAGGTATTTAAACAAATTGTACTTAAAACAGTTTGGGGTTTTTAAACAGTTGGTATGTAAACAGTTTAGGGTATTTAAACAGTCAATATTTTAACAGTTTGTGGTATTTAAACAGTCGGTATTAAAACAGTTTGGGGTATTTAAACCAAGTTTTTTAAACGGTTTGGGGTATTTAAGTAGTCGGTTTTTAAACATTTCGGGGTATTTAAATAGTCGGTTTTTAAACATTTCGGGGTATTTAAATAGTCGGCATTTACTTATACTTTTTCCGTATTGTTTAATTAATTATCAATGGAAATCAATTTTCGATTTCATTTTTACTCCACAAAAACGCAGTTGCGCAGCTAAAGGAATAACAGTACCTGCAATAAATTTGAAATTAATTGAAAATTTTAATTCCGTTCTTACATGTATTGAAAAAGATAGGCAGCAACCAGGCGTCGATAACATTATACTGTTAAAATTTGTGGGTGTCGAGAAGTTGAGGAAGACCTTTCAGGCTTCCCCTAGGGCGGAGTGGGGGGGGTTGCTTACCAGTTCCCCATTAGGGTATTCAAAGCTTTGTCAATAAGTTATATACAATTTTTCAATTTGGATGTAAGTGCGTTTTTTTTTTTGCCTTTATAAATTTTATATATTTAATCATGATTGTTTTCAGTTTTCTTAAAAATTTTGTCTTGATTTTTAAGAGTAAATATTTTTACCAATTTTATACCAAACATAAGAAAACCTCTATTATCAATCTATTATTCTGCGCAATTTTATACAAAAATTGACGATACTCTTAAAAATAAAGTATTTTAGAGGAAAAGTTCTATGTGTTTTGTTATATTAATGTTGGTAACACGAGCCAAGTTAAAAATTTTCCACTCCGCACAACACCTGTTTCAATAAGCATCACATTCTACACCTGGGGTGCCGCACCGTAAACTCACCGCACCGCACAAAAATGAGCGCATCAAGCACCGTACCTCACTCGGTGCCTCGGAAAACCCTAATTAATATGTAACAAAATAGATACGGGATATTTAAATGGGTTATTAAAATTGAGTATGCTAAGCGTTACAAATCTGGTACACCTGATCTTTGACTGGGATTGAAGGACCTCATTGATAGGGAGCTGAAGGATCCCCTATATCCTGTTAAATTGTATTCAAGGCAAAAAGATGTTGCTTATATTTAGGGGTTGATAGTTGCAGGTCAATATAAAAAAAATAAAGGTGCGATGGGTGAAGTTCCCACCCTTTCCCCCCTGTCGTAGTGATTAAATGTTTTCAAAATATATAGTATTATATACTATAAGCTAATCAGTATTATATCGTATCTAGGTCTATATAATAATATAAATATGAGTATATGGTATATTATAATTAGTATTATAGTAATATATGTAAAATATTATATATAATATGAGCCTATTTATATTATATATATATTAATATAATATGATATATAATATACTATTATATATAGTAAGTAAGTATATAATATATATATATGTATATATACTAATACTACTTATAATATATATATAGATATATAATATATATTATGTATATATATATACTATAGATATATATATAGTAAGTGAAGAATCATTCAAGGAGTTATTTAATTAATCCTATAATACAAATTGAACAGCGGTTTAATTGCAGTATTTACACACACACACACACATATATTAATAATAAACGCTAGTATATAAGTATATATATAAATTATAGTATATATATATATTAATACCTTATATATATATATATATAATTATATTATATATATAATATATATATATTATATATATATATACTATATATATATAGACATTGAGTATAGTATATTAATGATGGGGAGCTACGTGTAGTAATAATCATCGGAATTGTTTTTTAAAAACCCGATAATCGATGTTTTTGATAACGACTTTCATGCAACCTAGCCACACTCATAAAATATATTCTAAACGTTATAAGGAAATATATATATATATATAATATATATATATATTATATATATATATATAATATATTATATATATAATATAGTATATATATATATATATATATATATAAAACAAGTTATTAGACAATAAGCGGAACGGGAGTTCGTTGCAATAGATAAATTTCACACGAGTCATGTAAAATTCATAAAAGTTTTCCTTTTAAAAAAATTTCTTCTTTTTGTTTTGCTAAACCTATTACTGGCAAATCGGCAACTCGTGTAAACCTAGCTCTTTGTAAAATTGTATACTACACGGCAATGTAGGGGGTCGAGCCGACGGGGAACAACAGGGGGAGACGTTTTCCACATACCCGCGTAGGGGAGGGGAACGGAGGCAACCCCGCGACACGGCCAAATAACCAAAGGAGCGGGGGTTCCGGAACCCTCCCCGGAGGTGGGGGGGAATAGTCGCTACGCGCCGTATGTTCCCCGGAAGGGCGAGTAGACCCCCGACTGCCTGCGCTCGGTGCGGTATACCCTGTGGGTATTCTTTAGTTAAAAAATAAACAAAAAACCTATACCTAGATAAGTCCTATATTATTTTAACAGAGTAACGTATAAAAGTCCTATAAATAGGCTTTCTCTCATATTACTATAATTATCTAACAATAATTTTTTTTTTTACATTCCTAATATGAAATATTACGAGAATTCCAAAAATGTATTCCTTTTCGCTGTAGCTAATTGTAGTTTTTTGACATTTGATTTTTTTTTTTTTATTAATTATTTTTTTACATTTCGTTCTTGAATGACACGTCTATTTATGTTAATATCATACAAGAGCTACCTGTGGAAATTTATTTTTTGTTTTTTGGGATCCGAGCTTCGCCGTTCCGTGTGGGCGATAAGTAACTTTTACCATATATAATAATTATATATACGTTTTTTGTATATTATAATATATATATATATGATAGTATATATATATATATATATTAATATATATAATGATATATATATATATATATATTATATATAATATATATATATATTACTAGTATATATATATGATAATAATATCAGCATCCCCGAAAAGGCCAGGCAGTATAGAAATATGGTAGGACACTAGTCAACAACACGAAAACTTCACTATACTTCATATTATCAGGAAATAATTTTACTACCGGATTAAAAAAAAATGAAATAAAAAAATATAACGCTTTTTTAAAAAAATTAAAAATTGTTAAAAAATTGTTGAAAAAAAAATTACAAGTTTTTCAAGTTAAAGATGCGGCTTACTCCAGAGTGAGACAGGAAAAGGTGCCAAATGTTGAAAGTTTTTATTTTTATAGCATTAAAATAAACAATGTCCCTCGGGTAAACAAGAACGATTGGTAGAGTCGGGGTCTCTCGGCCATACCGGGGGACGACGAGGGGGGACTATATATATATAATATATATATATATATTAATAGTTAGTCTATTATATGATATATATTATATATATATATACTATATATTATATAATATATAGTTCATATATATATTATTATAATTGGCTTATATATTCCAATCTTTCGTCTGAGAGAAAAAAAATTGTATATGTTCATCGATATATTCTGAAATCATCACGGATATAATCGATAAATATAATATGATGTTCTGAGTATGAGCTTCCCATGCAGAGAATAACCCTAGTTGAAGCCCAATTCAATAGACCACCGATCTTTTTGCGTTCGTTTCTAAAGATAATCCCGTATAGTGAGATTGTTGATTCCTTCCTAATGTTAAAGGCTGAATTATATGAACTTGTTTTGACATATTTATGATTAAGTCAACTTAACCAAAGCGTTTTTACAGGATTTTAAAAAATTGAATATTAAAAGTAAAATATTTTCATAAATAATCCAATAATTCCTTAAAACTTTGTTGATAGATGAAACGGGGTGCTTACCAATACTAAGAGCGACTGAAATACATGGGGTGTTGGAGGGATAAAATAATCATTTTCAAAATTTTCGTAACGCAATACCTGTTAAACTGTCTGTTATATTATTTTACAAAATTATTGAAATTTTAAGCGATTAAACTCATATATATATATAAGTACTAGTACAGTATAGTAGTATAATTATCATATATATATAATATATACTATATATATATATTATATACTAGTAGCTATTATATATATTAGTATGTTGGGAATTATGATATATAGGTATATTATGATATATGATATTGGTCACTGCTCAAAGGGAACATCATGTAACTAGAGAACGGCAGCACCAGTACCATGTAATAACAAATTATATAATTTGGAATCAAGCCAGGAAAATCTTCTAAGGAGGTTTTTATTTTTTCATCTTTGATTCGTGTTCGGATATTATATTAATACAGTATATAAATTAATATATAGTAATAATAATATATATAGTGTTATAATTATATAATAATATATATAGTATTGATATTTGTATAGCTATTATATATATATTATATATAGTAATATATATATATATATATGTATATATTATATATAATACATATAATATATAGTATATTATATATCATACATGCGTTAATCTTCTATATTATATAGTATAGTATATTATTTGTAAAGGTATTTACACGGCAATTTTAGGGGGCACGAGCCGACGGGGAACAGATGGGGAACGTTTTCCATACCCCTGTAGGGGAGGGGCGGAGGGAACCCCGCGACACCCAAATAACCAAGAGGCGGGGTTCCGGTTAGACCCTCCACGGAGTGGGAAGAAATATCCTACCCTGTCTTCCCCGGAAGGCCGAGGAAGCCCGACTCCTGCCATCCCGGGGCGGCGTTCTATACCCTTGGATATATTATAATATAGTAATATTTATATATATATAATATATATTATATATTATATATATATATTATATATTATATATATATATAATATATTATATAAGATATATAATATCAAAACCTCCTCCTTAGAAAAGGTTATCTAACCCCAAATAATATAATTTTTTGTTTTAAACTGGAGTGGTGCTGCCGTTTCTCTAGTTACATGAATGTCAATCTTTAGACACTGACGCACGTATATATATAACTATATAACTATATATATATGATTATATATATATATATAATATAATATTATATATTATATATTATATTATTATAATTATATATATATATATATATGTATTCGTTATTATCGGTTATATCAATACGTCCGATATAATTCGATAAATACTTTTCGAATAATTATCGAATAACAAAAGCTCAGGAACGAAAGATTGAATTGTACCTATTCATATATATATATATATATGATAATATATATTAATATCTATATGATATATATATATATATATATATTAATATATATAATATATATATATCATAGTATATAATATATATATATATAATATATACCTATATGTTTATTTTATATACATTTCGGCAGCACAAAGTGATAGCACGTTTGTTCGGTCGATATTTTACGGAGTCTTGCCATACCTTGACAGTGCAAGATTAATAATGATTAGTTGTAAAAACGATTATTTGTATTAGATCTGATAAAAAATACCAAACAAGTTGATGCCCAATTTGCGTGCATTTTGCAATAGATCAAAGGCAATAAATGCTATTTTAACTCTGATTTTAACTTGCTTTTATTTATTAGGTAAATTTTTAATTTCGTTATCGAAGTAGTTTTTACTACTTTTTATGCATTATTTATTATTTGTTTGCTTTTTCCATCAAATATTGGCATTTTTATTTTTTTTTTAATAAAAATTAGATGTACCTTCTGATATTTTGATTTGGCAACACTGTTAACAAAACATCGGATTCAGTATTGGTTTCAAACTTGTATTCAGTCGGTTATGTTTAAGTGGAGTTGTCAAGTAAGTTTTTAGAAGAAAATGAATAAGTAATATTTGTTTTCCATGATATGCCAAAACGATTGGAGTTTGCTAGGTTTTTTTAGCAATTGTTTTTTATGTTGTACAACATGTAAAGAGCAAGGTATTGGTAATCAATGTACGTTGATTTAGTCCAAAAAGAGTTGTAGACTGGTTTAACTTTTTCAGTGCTATATAATATATATATTTATATATATATAGTATATATATATATATATATATAATAATATATATATAATAATATATATAGTATATATATATTTCTATATAGATATATCTTTCGGCAGCTACTAAAGCAGTCTTCCAGTAAAGTGAGCTATTTTACGGCATAGTTGGATCCAGTAAATTTAAGGCTACTTTTAACGGGAACAGTGAGTCCAACGAGCCCCACTAAAAATGGAGTATTTACCGCTTTTTTACGGGGCTCGAGCCGATTGGGGGACGAGAGGGGGGGATCTTTTTCATACACCCGCGGAGGGGATGGTCGGAGGAACCCCCCGCGACACTCAAAAAGATGGAAAGAGTCGGGGGTTCTCGGAGAACCATCCCCGGAGGGGGGGATTAAACCCCCCCCCGTAGTCCACTAGAGGCCGAGAGACCTCCCGACTCCTGACAGTCGGGGTGGCACGCCGTGGGTATTCGTTTAGGTGATATCACCAAAAAACAATAATCCCAAACCAGGAGTCTTTTGGGACATTTTATATCGCAACAATCTATTCGTACTCTATGAATCTCAAAACCATTTGGGACATTGATTTTAAATATAATATATATATATTATACTATATATATATTATTATATTATATAGTATATATATATATATATTACAATATTACTTTATATATATATATATTATATATATAATATAATATATATATATATATATTATATATTATATATATATATATAATATTATAATCGATTATTACCCAAATATCGATTTTATGGTATTGATATAAACAAAGTAATGCGATTTCGATTTTTAATCGGAACCCAACAATTATCGAAAAAAAACTAAAAAAATTAGGCTGCCGAAAGTAAAGTTACGTCTATATATAATATAAGCTAGTATTATATATATATATATATTAATATATATATAATAGTATATATAAATATATATATATATATAATATATATATATAATAATATTATATATATATATATATAATATAATGATAATATCAGCAGCTACTAACAGTCTTCCAGTAAAAGTTAGATGCTAGTTTTACGCAATATATAATGTGGGACTCAGTAAACGTTAGGCTATCTTCTTTCGCGTCAACAGAGCCCCCTACAAATGAAGTATTTACCCTTTTTAGGGGGGCTGGAGCCGATGGGGGACGAAGGGGGGGGAACTTTTCATAACCCCGGAGGGGAGGGGCGTAGGAACCTCCGCGACACCCAAAGACAAAGAGCGGGGGTTCCGGAGACCATCCCCCGGAGGGGGGGATTAGTCCCCCCCCGTGAGTCCACCTAGAGGCCGAGAGACACGCCGACTCCTTGACATCGGGGGCGGACTACCCGTGGGTATTCGCTAGTGATATACCCCAAAAAAACAATAAAATCCCAAAAAGGAGTACTTTTGGGACTTTAATTCGCAACAATCTATTCGCACTCTATAAATCTCAAAACCAATTTTGGGGACATATTTGATTAAATAGTAATTATACTATATAGTATATTATACTATATATATATATATATAATATATTATATATATATTATATTGAGTATTATATACTAGTATATAATATATTATATATAGTAAGTATATATATATGTGACTATATAATACATATATATTATACTATATATCAATATAATTATATTAGAATATTATATACTATACTATAGTACTATGGTATTATAGCAGTTTTCAAAATACAACCACTTTTTTTTTCAAATCACCCGAAAATTTTCTAAAGTTTCAAAAAAAAATTTTATCCTAAGTTCAGAAAAGTTAAGTTAAGGTTAGTTTTTTTTTAAGAAAAATATGTTTAGTGGCTAAGACTCCTCGCCGTGAGCAATATTTCCATACTTGCTACTAAAATTAATTTTCTTAAAAATACTTATCTCGACTAGCAATATAATGATAATTATCTTTCTAAAACTTGTAGAAAATTTTTCACCTCCTTAAAAAAGGTGATTTAAAAAAAAATATTTATGAAAGCGTCCTATATAGTATATATAATAGATATAATAATATATATATATATTATATTTACTATAATATATTTTATTATATATATTAAAAATTTGAAATATATATCTAATATAAAATCAAAAGATTTGATATATCTTTACCAGATATATATTAATATATATATATATTAATATACATGTATATACTATGTATCGATATAACAAAGTATCGATTTTATGTATCGATATAGCAAAGTATCGATTTTCGATTTAATCACACCCTAACAAATATACGAAAAAAAAACTAAAAAAAAATTAAGTGCTGCCGAAAAAGTAAAATTTTACACCCTATAATATATATATATAATATATATATATATTAGTATATATAATATATATATAATAATATAATATATATATATATATATATATATTAATATATATATTATATATATATATATAATATATATAATTATATATATATTATATATATATATATTATATATATATATATATATATATTTCAAAAAACATTTTATATCTTGATAATTTATCTTCGTTTAAGAATAATTTCATTATATATAAATACACTAATAATAATGTTGAGGATGAGTTTACCTGATGTGCATTGTGTTGAATTTTCCTGTCTGTGGTATCGGTATGAGATTTCTTGTCGAAGTACAACGTTGCAGGAGTCTTGGAAGCTAATATACCAGATAAGCGAAGAACGTTTGGAGAAACGAAAGTTTTGTTGGTGATAGGGATACCCTGGATCATTGTTTTGTTTGCAAGGCTTTCTTCAAAAACAGCAGAATTTTGCTTTAAAAATTTCAGTATCGAGTTTCTCGGCCATTGTTTTGGGGTAAATCTTTTTGATAATTGGGCAATTGATTGATTTATGTAAACCATTTTGAATATATTTTCTTAAATTTATTTTTTTCTTAATTTCTAAATTCTTAATGTAAGATATATTATACTAGCAAACGCATCTACAAGATGCAGATGAGCTGAACGCACACAAAATTTTCGTAACTTAAAAAACAAAAACAAAAATTCCAAAACAAATTGTGAACTTTTCCTTTTCTTTCCTTTCAATAATTATTATATATTATAAATTTTACGATCTGTTAATCTTGATCTTTTAAACATTTTCTATTACAAACTTTTCTGTACGAATGTATAAAATAAACTAATCTCACTCTCTGCTAATCTTGATTTTTTAAATTATACATATTTATCTATAATATATATATATGTATAATTGCAATCATATATATAGTATAATAACGGCAATGTTTAAAATAAGAGGTATACGGTGTTTGTGATAGTAGGTATATTCTAAGAATGGTAATCAAAGATAGATAGTAATATATGATTGATTAGTGTACGATTGTAGAAAAATATTGGGGGAATTTGATTATGGAATTTGGGGGAATAGCATGACTGAGAGGACGGGGTGACTGTGGTACCACTCTCTAGCGTCGAATATATATTATATGTTCGTCGTCACGTACTATTCACCCTAAAATGCGGACTTTTGGGAATTTGTTTATGTATACAGAATGAGAGATAGTGGAGGGCTCGATGACAGAGGTAGAGTAGATATTTAGAGTAAATCAGCAACATGAAAAAATGAAGTAGAGTACCATTCTAGAGTCTAAAAATATAAGTTTGTATATGAGGTATTGAATAAAGCTGCGCTTCAGTGTGTGGTCCAATTACTCGATAGAGATATTCCAAAGGATTCGTGATAGCCAACGAGCGAGTGATCAAGAAAATGCTGAGAGATAACCAAAGTGTTATCTGGTTAGATTAGATGCTGATTGTGAGACGTAATACCAGCATGTCAGATATATTCATATTGTATATATTGGACTGTATATGACAAATCACATGAGTGGATTAACTAAGATACCGAGAGTTATTGAATATATATGTTAAGTGAAAAATAAAATGATTTCGAAATGAATAGAGAGCACAAGTGATCGAATGACAGAAATAATAAGAGGAAAATATGAGTAGAGAGTGTGACCGAGTCACAAGCTCGTCTGACCGTCTGAGATTAAGATTACACATTTGAATCAAATTTTGAAGAATCAGTAATCTTTGAGTTACTAGAGATGCGATTCTTATGCGTAATTTTATAATCTAAGAAGGGTGTAGTAATATACCTAGTGTAAATAAATGTATAGTAGCGAAAACTGATAAGGTCATAGATTAACAAATATGAGGATAAAATGATCATAAATAATAGCTAAAATCAGTGTGAAAAAACAGATGCGGAACATGGGATTGGCTTACCGAATGCTACGATCCCTTCTATTCAATAAGAATTGTATGGAAAACTGGAAGAATGTAGAATCCGATTCAATTTAGGAGCACGCGAAGTTTATGGGCTCGACGAAGATAAGCGAGTGACACATTAGTGAGAAGTTATAAGTTAACAATGACAAAGTATTCAAAATAACCACTCGCAGTTTTTGAGAAGAGTCACTAAAATAGGTTCGCCGCGTGAGATAGTATATCGAGCTGAGTAAAGAATAATTTCATTAAAAAAAAGATTCTCACCTGCTAAATCGGATGTTCAAGCTTGTGTCATTGTTCTAGAGGAAGGTTAACAGAAAAAACCGAGAATTCTTCAGAGAGATCAGAGGAATATCCGTATGGAATCATGGAGTCAACCACACTAAGTAACGGCTTAGGTTTATTATATTTTAAAAGAGAAAAATAGTATGAGAAACTTCGCCAAGCAGGTAGAAATTGTAAAAGAGATGAGTGCATAGTGCATATAATAGAGACTGTGAGGATACGTGGGCACGTTTTGTGACGTGACATAGTGGCTAGTGGAACATGAGCAGCCATAAAGCAAAGAATACAACTCCTGAACTGCTTACACTGACGATATTATACTATTATTTGTGAGGATGGCCGGGTCGACGTGCCGTCGAAAGTCTCACCTAGGATTGACTCTTTTACCGTGAAAAATGGGGCCGAACGAGTTCTCGACTAAGAGATATATAGGGGCCAGTAAGGCCTGCGCCTTTAGCACTAGCGCTAAACAGTAACATATATTGAACATCATATCTATATTCTGTTATTTCCGGTAGATGTCAATTGATTGCTGATATATACACTGCATATTACTCATCTCAGTCTTAGGAGAGAGAGTGGGTTGACTATAGATTAGAAGATATATAATATTCATAAATATAAATAGGAGCTCGAAGAATAATAGTGAAATTAAAATGACAAACTGTTATCAATATTCACCAGATATCTGTTGTAACAATTTGTGCGTGAGATGGCACCCGATACTACTAAATATGAACTTTAGCATTTATAACCATTTTTCCATTTAAAAATACGCCACCATTAAAATAGTAAAATATTAATGGTATTATAAAATTAAAAATTCGTGTTTCTCTAACTCCATATTTGAAAAGAGTGCAATTAAGGCACTTTTATTTAATTTATATATTTTAATCTTATGAACCTTGGTTATATTATTAAATTATAATTTTCAATTGTATGTATATGTGTATGTTGTTTATTTATTTTACATATTTCTCTGAGTACTGAGCATAAATTTGAGTATATATTATATATTGTATTTTCATTTTATTGTACTAATATATATATTTATAATATATAAGGCGAAATCCTACATATATCTTTATTTATATTATTTTTTTAATATATTATTATTTATTTACATTTGATTTATATTTATAGATATTTATATTTTACTTAAAAATCTAAAAACTATTACTCGTAAAGAATATTAATTTTAGTTGTATATTTGAATTATCTCTGTTTACCCTATCAGTTCTAAATTTGAGTGGTAAGTTCCACATATAAAGAGTGATGCATTGATTAGAATCTTACAATGATATATCACACTATCACGTGATGTAGTATCTGGATACTAATAAATCTGAGAATAATTTTTATCATAATTTCGGTACAACTGATAAAATTATATGGTTCCACCAATCAAACGCGACATACAAGTAGTATAATAATTAATTAGATATGTGTCTTCTCAAAATATAAGGGGCTATGAAAATCTTATATAAAGAGCTTATTTATTAAAGGTTCTACTAAATATCATATGAAGAGATTCTTTCACATAAATTAAAAGAATATATCTTCTGATAAATATATAGTATTCTTTATCTAATTCTTACAGCAATAAATGAACCGTTTATTCAACCTCCATCTGGTGTCAGACGTAGAGTCCACATTATCACCAGATATATATATAATAATATTGAGAGAGATGTTATAATAGATTGTTACAAGAAGTAATATAATACATTAAAGCAGGTGAATAGCACCTTGGGGTCACCATAGATGTCCGTACATCTATGCATAAAATGTTAAAACTTATAATAATTGGCAACAAGTCCCAGTTCTCAGTATGTCTTCATACTGAATTCGCAATGAGACTTTGTGGATGATGAGGCGCCCATGATCTAGTTAGTCAAAGCGAGAATCACCCGAAAAGAAAAAAGTAAATACATCTGTACTAGTGAGTTGAGATCTTCTTTACAGTGCAACGTGCTCCAAGCTCACACGTCACCAACCCGACCACGAGCATATTTGCAAAGCGACTTAAGAGGGCATACTATAGAATGTGCTTTCTCAAGCACTGAATAAGTGTATCTTATTCCCTTGATTCCGATTTCACTTTTTTACCATTGAATTTGATCAGGGATGACTATAATATAACTATATTTGAATCTATACACTATTGTGAAGAAATACACATCAAGATCTCAAGAATAAACAAAGCACGCCGCAAAAGTATAAGTACAAGCTATAAGAAGAAAGATTTACTGATAGCTCAATCAGTGCACTTAACGTGAACATATGAGAACACAAAGTAATATAATCATAGCTATATTTGAAGTATTTAAAAGAGCATAAATTGACACTTAAAGAAGAACTTTGAAAAGAAACCTTAATTCAGTGTCATAGAAACATCATAGTACTAAAATCACTTAACATACGTAAATCGATCAAATGACAGCGGTAGACATGTCACCGCCAGTAATATAGGTCGAACTGAGAAACTAGACTAAATACAACGGCCCTCATATAGATCCTAATCTAGATATGAATTATCTAAGTTGTTATAACGAAAATTCATCGTAGTGAGTGACATCACGTACTCATAATTTTATTTAATAGAATATGTGCTAAAATAGGTCGAGTAATAATCTATAATATAGCTAATAGCTTGAGTCGAAATTATTAATGAAAATATAACAAATATATTAGAGCATATATTATATATATATGATATTATTTATATTATTTATATTATTGTTATATCTTATATATACATAATTAATTAATATTATATTAATATATATATAATACTTATGAACTAAATATTAGAATAAAATCAAATTAAGTAAAAGATAATAGCAAAATATGGAATATCTATAATATAATAATAAATATTTTTATAAGAGATTGAATGTATCACTTATTAGTGATGAGAAATACATGCCATAACGTTAAAAGGTAGTTTTTTTTTTTTGTTTTTTATAAAATATGTTTCATATGTGTTTAGTATAGATTCTATACTTTCATTAGAGGCACATGGCTCATGTAGCAAAAGAATATGATTAAGAAGTTTACTGAATGAAGAAAAGTACAATTATTGAGATATAGTAGTATGAAGATCGAGAAGGTGTAATATATAGATATATATATGAGAATTAGAGTTATGTTACTCGAGTATATGTTATTTGAGTCCATTCTATAATTATTGATGGAAATTAGATATGATATGTAGTAAGTACGTGAAGTTATTATATTGGTATATGATCTGGTATTTGTACTGTTGCTGGTGTGTTATAGGGTATAAACCTTATTCACCTCGGTGACTGGGATGATACCTTAGAGATATTAATGTTATATAAAAGTTGTGACTTGATTTGTAAACTGAATGTTATTAGTAATGGAGATGAAATGTGATGTATTAGCAGATGAGAGAGAGAATTATAATTATGGTGCAGTATTTATTGTAGTAAGTTGTTATAATGGTGATGTGATTGTGTAAATGGGATTTTATGGTTTTGTGCCCCATATGAGTCACAGCAGAAACTCCTTTATCTACTATGAGACTTATGATTATTATTACTCATATTGTATGGGTACTCGAGTCGCGGTCACACTCTACGGCTTGATAGCTCTATGGTGTGTGATTGTTCACAGCCTCTGTGCTCGTATCGAGTCTCACAATCCAATATCAATTGGGGTGTGTACATAGATGGGTTGCGGTGCGCGTTACATGGCAGCGTCTTGAGAATCATGTTATACAATATATAGTATATCTTCGAGAATCATATTTGATCTGTTCTTTACGGCATAGCGCAAAAGAAGAGCTTCATCTCTCCCGTTGCATCGCCATATCTGTAACCATCTACCTTATACAAACTCCCCAGCTGCTTGCGCGACAAGAAGGTACAGAATGAGAAAGAAAGATAACATATCATTGTAATACTCAACAGGAAACAACACAAACCTACTATAACCTAGAACGCTAATATGGAGTTACTATAGTCATAGTAGACTTCAAATTCTCTTATGGCTACAGATTTTTCAAAAGATTCAAATTACGAGTATTATTACCTATAAATAAACCTCCTCAGTCAATTATATCGCTTCTACTTCATATATATATATTATATGATACAGTACCAAATTCTATGCTATATATATATATACGTATAATATATCAAAACCTATACTATTTCCTAGCTCAATTACTCTCCAGAGCTAGATCACCGCGTTACTGACTCAAGTACCATCTCCTTCCGAGATCTCGTCTCATGTGCCAAGCCTCATCTATAAATATCCCCAACCAGAATCACCTCCTCATCCACTAAATTAGGGACTGTCACGCCATTAACAAACTGAACCAACTACATTGCAATCCACTGTTAACAGAAACCTCGGACTTTGCATATATATATCATTCCAGTGACCCAATACATCCTTCGAGTATATTCATTATTAACTTACCTTTTACTTCACACCATAACCAACTCCTCACAAATATCAAGTCATTCATATTACCCTACATATTTATTCAATATCCATTTCTCACATAACTAATCTGACCTACCTTAAATTAGTCTACATAGTTATAATCATGTAATCACATTAGGTACTATAAATAGATCTATACTCTATATTTATCCAACCTTCAACTGAGATCAGTAGGATCATTACTTCAATAATCACATAAACCACATCTAAACCTTATACTCTTATCTTACGTTTACTATCATACATCACATTTTACATCATTATATGCCCTCATTGGTTGTATGTGTGTATCGTTAATAATTATAAAAATAAATAAAAAAATAACATATATCAAAATACCATTAGTAAATATCATTATATATATATTACCGCCAAATAATAAGGATAGGATTATAGGTTACGTAGTATACATCACCTATATGGTCAACACTCATCCGGATACTCCATATTTCTCCAGGTTGTTCTAATTCATGGCTTTAAGAAAACCAACTGTATTCGGTCATGACCTAGTTGACTTCTACCTAGCTTCTAAATCTTGTCATGTACACTTCCCAAGATACGTCATAAATTCATACATAGTAATTGTAATCCTATATCTCTTCATATGGTATACTATTTTTTTTTTTTTTTTTTTTAATCAGTTTTCCTACCTCTGCCCTTTCCACCTTTCCTTTTGGTCCTATATTAATTTATTTTAAACTCTAATTTTTTTTTTTCTTTCTTCAATCCTACTCATATTTATAAAAATTTCTTCGGAATGTATCGAACTTCGACATAAGTCGAATACTAATGTTCCACATAGCATTCATATAGATTAACTCGTATGTAGTTTCAAAAAAGCTTTCCATCTCTATGTTAAGGATACTATACAAATAAATCGCTCTTCAGGATTACTAACTAGTGTATAACAACGTGTTCCGAAAATCTGCAGGTATAAAACGCTCTTTATAGACTTTTTCTAAAAAATTTAGTAGAAAAATTAGAACTCTATTGTACAACTTATTGCACGAATAAAATCCCTAATTTTCACGTTTTGATTTAAGGTAGAATTCGTCACCATTAAGATGTTTTAGATGGTCTGAGAGGAAGACTTTTTCCAGTATCAGGATCTTACACTATTAGATTACAACAAACTCATTTTTGTAAACATGTCATACCATTTATCAATACGTTACTTAGCGACATAAGTTATAACATATACATTTACCTTATATTTTATTCTTTCTTTATGTTGCAGTTACAATCATTAATTTTCGCAATTCATTCAAATTCTTTAGCTTGGATTCAATGTATAATTGGTAATATGAGATCCATACTACACAAAATTATAAGCCCCAAATAAAGAAATCTAACGTAAGCATCAGGTAACATCTAACATAGACGCAAATCTAGAGCGCTATCTAAATAATAACCTTCCTTAAGTTAAAATTATTTTTTTTTTAATATTCAAATCGCCAAATATTGCCCTAAATTTTTTTCGTTTGCTTCTTTCATCAAAATCAGATAATAATCACATAACAACTATCGCGCGCAAGCGCACTCTAAATATTTCTAGATCCAAAAAATAAACCACAATATAAATCTATCCCGAAAAGAAATGTTGAATAATGAGAATCGACAGACTAACACAAAACTTATATTTTTAATAGATTTTGGAATAACTCTTACTGCTCTGCAAATCAAAAGATGTAAAAATAAATAATAAATAAAACTTACGATATTAAAGTTCTATCAATTCGTCCCAACATATATATTCAAGGTAAAATTAAGTTAAAGCGAGGATTCGAGAATCATATTCCTGCCTAGGTGAATCATTATTCCTGTTTACCCCTATATCCCGCTCCCTCTGGTAAGCATTAAAATAAACGACTGTTGTTTAATAATAATTGAAAAAACTAAGCTTTTTAGTACCATTTTTGTTAGAACCTATGAACAAGAGGCCTGATTAATCTTCAGGATTCAAAAGAAAGCACCCTTGTTTGTTGAAAATAGACAAGGAAATTTATATCTTGATAGCTTGCACGTAAGTAAAAAGACTGTATGAAATAGGTAGTCACTGGATATGCGCTAAAGTGAATAATATTGCCCAGTTTCAAAGAAATAAATTAATATCTTAATCAATGTTTTTATTAATAGTACTCGCGAACTATCTGGCTTGAGCTAAAAATCATAGGTAATGTGTGAAACTTTTCCCTAAATACATCTGTCTCAAAAAATCGCCTTAGTATTTCTTCATGTTTTATATATTGAATTATCAATTCGAACTCTGTTCACTACATACTGACTTAGGCATATTGGGTACTTTTAAAGACACGAGCTTTCTTACAAGCAACTTTACCATAGGCGAATGTTGGACAAAATATAGTCATACCCACCCGATTCTCATCTTTTCTATAGTTATATACCAATAATTCTTTTTTTTTGCGTAAAAAATTACCCCCTATAATTTCAAGAAATAAATTTATCTAATCTTGTTTATTACTATACACAATTCTCTCTCTTAATTATATATTATAAACCTATCATTATTATAATATCCATTACCTATATTATATAAATATATATATCATATAATTTTATATACTACCTATATATCACTATTATTACCATTACCATAATATAAAACCATATTATATATCCTGTTCTTATCTAGTATACTTGCACTATTATCATATACATATAATACTACTTCACACATCCTAATTACCTATTATCTCAATTATAAATTATACTATTATATACCATGCAATTATATTATATATAAAAGAATGAATTTTTAGAAATGGATTATCCCTCCATACACCAACATTGTGCAACGACACGAGGGAGACTGCGGCATTAATCCCTCAACAATTAATGAGCGGAAAGGAGTCCTTTAATAATAGTTTAAGGATAACTCTTTAATATCACAAGATTTTTTGCAGTTAGTAGTTGAAAGCTAGATTTTTCATTGTCCATCTTAGATAAGTACGTAATAAGTGTGATTATCAACTTGGTAGATCTTATACGTACCTTGTCGTATCTACGTGCCAGAGGCAGATATGCGACTTACCTTTAAAAAAATTTAGAGCACTCATGGATATTTCAAATAAACCTAAACACAGCTTCCTCCTCTTCTTTCTCATTTCCTCAATTATTTACCCAGTACGCACGCGCTCATAGAATCAATCTCATATATACAAACTGTTCAATCAGTCTCTCTTCTTTACAATTCCTTAATACTCGCGGATCCAAAGACTTCTATCCAACACCAAATATCCCTGTCCTTCGAATCATCCCTCTAACATAAACTCGTTGTTCCTACCATACATTACGTCTCTTGCTATCTAATAACGTATTAAACCCTACTTGGTCATCATCTCTCGCTCTGATTTAAAAATACAGAAAACTTTATTCTCCAGTAACGCCACGACAGCATCTTCTATCCACTTCTATACTACTTCTTTATATAGTCAAACGTTCAGTTTTGATGTCACCCCCTTTTTTTCATTATTTCACCCTCCTTCGTTATGCTGCAGCACCCTTCACACATTACCACTTCTTCTAACTTTACTCATTATATTACTTAATGAGATTACTCTATTATCTATTTAGGCTTATGTTATTATACATATTTAATAATCACAATAGTACTTATAATACTATTTTATACTATATTTATATCAATATTTATCCTTCATCAATACTTCATTATCCAATATATATATACTACATAAATGTACTATAATTAATTAAAAATATTGTAATCATTAACTTATCTATATTCAAAATCAATTATATCATAATTATAATCATAATATCTTATGTCTCTAAGGAAGAAATGCTGATTGTTGCAAGACTGCGAGACTAAGGAAGCATCACTAGTAGCATATCAATCGCGGGGTTTCTTGTGATGGGGCAGGTTTCTGGAACACACTATTGGGCTCAAAGTGATATATATGAACACATTTAATATATCACATTACGCTAATTCAACAGTATGCCATCCCCTCGCGTCCCATGGACTTAATCATATTTAGTGTGTGTATTTCCATCTGTACGAGCTCTCACTAATTAAACTGCGGTATCATGATGTGAGAATTCGGTATAGGAGCTTGCGCGTCTTAATTCTTTTCGAGCGACGTTTTGTCCATGTTTCTCGCTACTGCTTTTCTTTACGATGCTTGTACAAGCACCTTACCTTAACCCTTTTCACTCTTAATCCTCTCCCCTCTTCCTAAATTGTACAATTTTCATTGTAAAATTAAATGACAAGGAACAAAACATGAATCAAGAAAAAAGTATCACATGAAAATAAGAATTAAAAATTAAAAAAAAAAAAAGGACGCTAGCACATTTGTACACGTAATAGTAACTAATCTTATTTGTGTGTGTGGAAGGTCCGAAAGACCTGGGTTTGATTCCTAGATAGAATCTCTCCCCCATTCCTCAATAAAGAGTTAAAACCGGTTCAAAGGAGATCTTTTAATTCAAAAATATATCATTATGGCAGCATTCCTGCTGTGAATATCACTATAAAAAACAGAGTTACACCTAGGTTTATTAGTTTTAGTTGAGCGAAAATAAAATGAATTGAATGTCACATTGAAAAAGAGAATCACATTGAGGTCCCCTCATGTCGAAGCAGGTACCATTATAAGAGAAGCCCAGCCAATGTAATCAATAAAAGCCCCCTCTTAATATATTATTTATATTTTATAAATAAAACAATTAATTAATATTTACTTATTAGATGAAATCGTCGCAGTCCGAAATAACCACTCCTATAGCTTACACTGAACCGCGACGTACGTTATATGCACTCACTATGTTAGCAATATCGCATGATGTAGGGTTCATCGCCCTGGACCAGGAACACTGTCATACCCCTCATCACTCACAAACCCCATCAGATTACATGCCTATTATGTACACATGATTCGCGCCTTCTGAGCATACACTCACCATTTCTCTCCTCACATGACACTTACACATTTACTTGACATCAATACGCACTAATTATTCTCAAGTGATCTCATATCCACCTGTCGATCCCACGATACACACACCACTTATACAACCGCTAAAAACCAACCAACTATCGTTGACAGTTATAATATACCCTTTCCCATTGACTCAATAACCATCTAATCAACGAAAAACTTTCATTATTCTCTATCATTTACATATCCTTATCTTCTACACCACTATAACAAAATACTTGAAAGCTTAATTTTTTATCAATCTCTTCTCATCACTCTAATCTTACTCTTCTCCTAAGCATTAGTCACATCTGCGTAGATCACAATGTGAAGCGTTAGGGATCTATAGCGGAGTAGACATCTCTCTTACATCTCTACGAACCAATACGTCCGTACACTACTAAAGTAGATCACAGGTAAGTCATTGAGCAACTACTATGAACAACGCTCTAACGGCATACCAAAACTTAGTCCTTACCAGTACTACAAAACAAAAGAAGAACATCCATTCCTTTTAACCTTGCACCTCAGCTCACCTTATCCTAGACATCTCCTACTTAGTAACTGTCAGCTACACCTCTGTCACTGGCGCTGTCCCGCTTCTCATAGCCAATAGCATATAATAACTAAATATCTATAATACACTCTAAAAACACACGTGTTCTCAGCTCAGCTCACCATCTAACATAACTTCACCGGAAGGAATCCTGCACTACGCGCATCAGCGAATCCGCATCAACCTTCACTCTTCTATGCTGAGCGTTGGCTATTACAATACCCCCCCTTTACACCTTGCCTCAAATTCTGCGTAATCCCAATCCTCTCGGAGAGAGCTCCTCTTCACACCACAGGCCTAACACCACAAACTCAAGTCATGTGGGCCGCATACTAAGGTAGGACATATTGCACCCTCCAACTCTAGCCTCCATTTTCCAATCATTCTACCACACCAATCTATTCTACCCCAAATTTGGGAATTGCCTTTACCTCCATTTCCGCTAATTAATATACTGAAACCAATTCACTTTGACAGCGCCAAGCACTCCCTATTATGCACCTTATTCTCGCCTCTGCAACTCAACATTCTCTCCTTCAGACATTCTATTACGGACTCATCACTTTTCACCTTCATTCTTCACGTGTCTTCATATCCACAAGATAATTCACACTCGTCATACACTTGCATTCCACTCAGAAGCCCTACCACCTAACACTATTATTTTATTGCGAACTAACTCGTGCTCATAGATTCCTTTCCCCTATGTCAATCCTATCATATCGCCTGTGTGCGAGAAATTTCCTCACTTTCACTCAAAACCTAATCGGCAATTCTCTATTTTCTCCCTCATCTCTTGAAATAGTTAAGGTACTTAGTTACGAAGAAAAAAATATAGACTGCTCACTACATCCATACATACACCTCAAACAAACCATCCTGTACTGCTGTGCACAATACCAGTCCTTCAGGCCGCCACACGACGGAACAAAAACCAGCATCTCTTCGATAACATGAGACTAAAGTACCTAAACGCCATATAATCTCACAACACTAGCGTACACAAATGTTCATAACTGATTACATACTCTATATTCCTACCAGTTCCCCCATTGCCCCTTCACACACGGAGCATCTAAGTGATGCATCATACATGCTCCCAATCCTCTGAGCGTAAGCTCAATACGAGCAAGCAATCATATAAACGTCCTTGTGTGAGCAGCGAATATCCATCACAAATCACAAATGCGTAACGGCGACCATTAGAGCGTTCTGCCTCCGTAAAGGTATTGACCAACGAGGTATCACCATTATCATCTTCATCTTATAGCACATGAAGATTTTTCAATTCTTTTTCATTCTCAACTTCTACCTATTACCTCTATTTGCTAAAGAGCGGTCGGTCGATCCCTCAACAGGAAACATATGCCTCTGCTATCCTAGTCAGAGTCTACTCACACATCATTCAACTTGAGCTACCGATCGTTATCATTACTGATTGAGTGGAGAAACGGAATCAACAGCCATTTTCGAAATAGGATTAATTTTACGCGAGACCATCTTCCGCCCCATAGCAATTTTATTCTTCTGTTTATTGTTGAGTCCACATATTCACAGTTACATAAACACCATCCACCCTAGCCTTCTTAATCATCTAATGCCAGAGAGACTTAAACGTTTCTGCGTGTTTATATTCTCTATTTATTGAGGAGCGAACCACTGTCTAGACGTCATAATAAACCCAATTCCAGCTGCGTCTTATTACACCATCAAACGTGTATGGTATATAAGTAATCAATCAATCAACAACCTACACTACTCAAATCTGTCATCGTTATTCCTCTTAGTCACTGTTACTCCTCAACGCTACTGCACCTTTTAGTATCGGTCTCTATCTCATCCACTTATAATTAATACCGACAGACTCTCATGCATGTAGTTAAACTTCATCACCTGGCATTTTAGTCATCACTCAATCTCCCTCCACGCTCTTTTGATAGTCTTTGCAAGCTACTGCATACCAATACTAGTTGGCATTCTCCGACCGAGCTCTACTTTGTTAAATCGTTCCACTTACCCATAACGCACATCCACATACCATGTCGCCTTGCACGCTACGGTATACAGACTGCTAGGTGCAATTCACTTTGGCCCGCGAAGATTAGTGTGTCAACCTTCCTCAACTGTGTCATCACATTCAAGTACTCGAGTGTACTTGTGTCTGACGTCTCTCAGTATACGCCTATCGCTCTTATAACCTTCTTCTCACTTTAACCGTTCTTCGCACATCTTGAGCCTCTAACTAAATATCATTCCACCCTTCCGATCACCTTCCCCTCCATCCAAACCTACATCATTCCCGATATATTAACTATTTTCGTCCACGACCTCCACTTTACACTTAATCTTAATACATCAGTAAGACACAATAATGAGTAACTAGTCATATCCTTCTTTCATGAGTTCGATACATCGGCACACACACAACTTAAGAAGCTTTAGGAGATTGAAAGACCCGCTCTCAGTCACATTAATGAAAATGATCACTTCCTCTTCAAATACGTTCACTATATACTCCTTCTATCAGCCCAACACAATCAATCCATGAACTGTCTCAGTTATTCAGAGTTTATATTGCCTCATCCTCTACTACCTCCATCCAACGCTTAATATACACGTTACCTCCCTTATGATTGATCCCTTACTGCTTGTGTTTAAAATAAAGTAATTCGTCTGTACATACATACCGAATCACACAAGAGAGAAATCATCACCGTTCCTACCATTCTTGATTTTCTGCTCCACTACTACACGGGCACTTTAATTATCTCTAAAATCTATCCTGTATGTGAAAATCTCGTCAGTCAAAACGAACTAAACAATAGCTCCCCCTACAGCTCAATCAATTCTCTAAGCTCCTATACCAGAGCCCATCCAAAAAACTCATCCTCAGATTATGTCCAAAATCTTACTCTCTTGACACAGTAAAAGTAGCGCCGCAATACAGCAGACCCATACTCACAACATACCATCCCTAAGAAACTTTCGTCAAATCTCTAAGACTTTAACCATACAATGTCTAGGTTACTCACGACCAACACACAAAGTCACCATAGCTCTGTACCTACAATGTCACTCATCAAATGCAACTCCTCTCTCTCCCGTCATCATTCTTTCCACACCCAAGCACAACACACATTTTCATACAAAACCACTCTCCTGGAAGGCGTATGGGCGCGCTTCGGGCCATCAGATTCCTGACAGCGCGATTCGTCACTGGTATGGCCCTAACAACCCAGGTGCCCAAACGGTTAGGGGCAGTCCTCGCAAAGTTCCCGGACCGTCATAGTCATTATACATTCATCTTACACTCTATAGAGTTAACTCTCGCTGCACCCTTCTCAGGGAATGCAGAGAGACCATAATTCCCGATATATGCTTATTACATATACCCCATATCTAGCCGGCACTCTTCTACACCTACATCCAAAGCTCTTACTGACCAAAGGAGTTAAAACATTATCGGTGTATGCGTGAGCGATACACATAGAAAATAAGATAGGAGTTGAAAACCCTCCAATCACAATGCAATTGAAGGAAATCGGGTCGCTTCTCCGTTCCAAAAGACTAGCCTCAACCGGTAATCAAAGTCTATCTGTCATCATACTATCTATGCCTCTCCAGCAAACATTTTTCCTTATTTTTCTGACTACTCCTGAGATGACAGCAGTTGACAATCACATCTAAGGCACTATTTTATTTTAATTTAACACAGTATATGAGGTAAAACGTGTATATAGATACTTCATCGACTACCCCAGAAATACAAGAACACTCTCGCAGTAAAAGGAGATGTATCCTCCGTTACAATAACATTTATAGATTGCGCCTCACAGACTACGGCTTGAGAACTTATTCACATATCCCTCGTTGATAAAATACATCGCGACTCATGCCACGCAAATAAACTTGCGGAGAACTCTCCCAGTGCTTTCTTTCTTCAAATGCTTATGTGTCCTACGTTGCGTACGCACCTTTGTATATACGCCATTTCATAACCACCTACACAGAAGGTGAAATTATAGTGTATCACTGAATATCACAATGTTCGCATATCGAAAACGACCTATAGAGCAGCCCAGAACGCGACTGTTAGTGAGCCATATTGTCAACGAGGTGTGGCATCACTCAGCTAGAATAAGAGAATATAATCCTACAAGAGACAAATGAAGGAAATCCTCAATAGCTTATTTACACAATACACAGGCCCCGTAAAAACTGGGGAGGCTCCTCAAGTGCGTCAGTCTTCTCATCAAGCCTCCATCCGCTTTGACGTATTATGAAACTATCCAGTTTGTGACGGGATTCAACTCCGATCACATGAGTGACACAACTTTCACTACTCTTGAGCACCAAATCCCAGCTGAAGAGACATAGCACGCGTACTCCAGCGCGAGAGCATGACAGAGAGCCTAGCAGTCTATCTAGGTCCACCTAAACACGACCAAGGCAATTACGGCTACAATTGCAGCTGCCCCATGCGCGTACTTCCTGCACGAGATGTATGTTTACAGAACCACAAGACACAACCTCATACCCAATAACCAGAACCCTGAGGTCATATAATCTCTTCGCCAATCGTCCAGCACAACTGTACCATCAATCGTACATACGAACTTACTAGATCCTACTGAGCAGATACATTTTCAACGACAGCCCAATCACTAATCGCAATCGTCGAACTGTCCAACTAAAGATGTGCCATCACACCCAACCTTTCCCGAGATAGCGCTTAGAAAAATATGTCTGCAACAACAACACTATGCGAAAACTAAGTTTGTCCATGCCAACACATACTTTAACAACAAAACCTGAAGAACTATTTACGCTGCCAAACAGCACTGAACACCATTGCACCAGACGCATGGACTCAGATTAGGTCTCTTATTCAGCTCTTATGCAATAATTGTATCTTTGTCCCATAATACGTCTCCCATTATTACTCAAATTCCTAAATTCCTAGGCAAGATCTCCTAAACACAGAAGAAAAAAATAATCACCAAATAGTCCTAGAAAGATGTGCCAAAAGAAAATATGAAGAAAATTCTATCTATCTATATCTATAAAGATATAATTTCGCTATTAAATGGATTAGTCGCAAGTTCTATAACATTAACAACATTAACCTACTAGATCAAACCAATCAACAAAACATACCACACAGACTTTGCAACTCAGCAAGAGATCCTCTGTACATAGTATCCTTGATCTACAGAGATCAATAAGTCAACTATGCTATCTTTCCAATAAGAAAATATCTGTCACATAAACCTTCCTAAAGCAATCACAGCTATCGAACAACATACCAGTCAAATTCTCTCTAATACTACTAAGCAGAATACTTCACTCTCCTACATGAGATTCTCTCTATTTCTTCTTCGCGATATAGTTCCGAATCGAATATACGACTCTAATCCCTCAAAGCGTGGATTCCCACTAATATAGCACAGAATGCGAATGAAAGTAGCAATAACAGCCCCCAAGATAGAGCTGCGCGAGTTGATGACCCCATCTCTTCTCTTATCTAATAATCGCCTTCCCTGCGGCTGCTCTCGCGAGAGAGCGAAGTAGAGTATGTAATTTGGTACACAACTTCGAAACGCGAGCACGTCCAAAACCACACACAGCATCATATGCAGGTGATCCATATAGAACTGCTATCATGGAATCTGTGTGCCGAGACGGTCCATGAAAAATCGGGCAACTACCGCCTAGCAGTCGTCACGAATCTCATTGTCCTCACAAGATCTCAAACAAGTATGCCTAGGCTCACACCCACATCGAATCCTAAATATTGGAACCCAATATCCGCAACCAAAACATCAATCCCCCCCCCTGATACTTAAATTTGTGCGCGTACCAAGAATGACAACCTACTTCTCCCCACTTTCCCAGGGAAAACAGATTAATTCCTCGCACAACTTCTGAATCCTTGGTCGATAGACTACTGATAACGCTACCCATCTTCTAAACATAGCAATTGATGTTTCCTTCCAACGACCAAAACCAAAATCCACACAATAATAGGTAATCCAATAATCGATCGAATGACCATTGGAGACGCAAATCTCCGCGAAACTCTATTCGTCACATAAAAAACGAGAGTACGCGCATCCGAAAAACATTTCCGGCGATATGAGAGAACTCGTGCTACAACCCTAAATCCTGTTAACCAGTAACTTATCTCTTTACACCGAGGAGTTGTATGCACCTAACCCCTCGTCGAACCATTCACCCTCACAGCCTTTCCACTACCTTCTTCATATGATCCACCGTCAACACGACAATTGCGCTTGGTAGTTACTCGATATCTGCGAGCATAGAGCACACACATTCTCATACACAGCACTAAAATCATGCACAAATCTAATATCTATAATCTAGTCGGATAGTCGACTGGCCACTTCCTTCAACCGCAGACAGTCAGTGGCCTTCCCATCTCAAAGAAGAAAATGTTCAAAACTAACGAAAAATTACTGCTAACAAAAATATAGATGCCAGAGAGACTATAGGTATTGCAGAGAACCGACTAATCATCGCGACTATCTCTCTCAGCGCGTACAGATTATATATAAGAATCGCAGAGAAGAAAAGAAAGAGAGTCAATCTATCGGAGCAGGGTGTCACAAGGATAACTTACCAATCTCATAAAAATCTGTCCCTCATTGCTTCCAGTCCGTACATATAAACCATAACTAAAACTTTATCCAGGCTGCAACATCGATTTCATATGCTGCCGAGCCGACCTTACTAAATCTAGCTACAAACTATCTATAAAGCATGCTCCTCTGTCACTATGACGTATTCTTATACCGATTGTACTACCTAGAAACTGTACAACTGCCTTCTCGCACCACCTACTTAGGGTCAACATTGCCGCACAACCAAAACAGTTCAACAAAAGTCGCTTGTCACGATTCTATAAACCCCCCCTTTCCTCCATGGATGCCTGAAATATTCAACACTACCACTATGCACTAACATTACCGTATATAACACTATCTTCTAAGCCTACGAGATATTTTCTTTTGCTTCTATATCTTATTGAGTAGGCGAATCGTCTCCTTGACCTGTCAGAGACTAGATATCTTACTTTATATACGGGCTACGTGAACTATTACCAATATTTAAAACACTAGATCTTGTAGCAGAGCTACCGACGCACATGTACACTATAACAACTTCGTAACGTCCAGTCTGACCTGGAGGTACGCGATGTCGTACTGGCGCTCTATTTATTATCTGAAGACACAATCTAGTCTCTTACATATCATCCCTTCTAATAAAAAAATAACATCGAGTTTACATTCCGACTTTTGATGGTGGCCTTTCATTTCTCCAGCAAGTTGTCCATTTGCGGCAGAGAAGCTAAAACATCCACAATCTCCCGCGGCAGGCGGTCGAGCCAACCCTGGTGCCCACAGGAGTAGACTACTAGAACATACACAGATAAACGTTATGACACAGACACATCTCTTACAGAGCGAGAGACAAAAGAACACTCGGACCACGATCATGATTACTTTTTAAAGCAGCGACTCTGCCGCAGATCTCGCAAATTAATCGCCAACACAACGAAAAAAAAATTTTGACTGCATTTCGACTGTCTTAATCTTATTAAGCCGTCGAGCGAAAAACTATACCACTTGCCTTATCGTGGAAAGCTCTAGCTAAATTTCAGCATAACATCTACATTTCGCATAACCAAAACAAAAATCACGACAAATAAGAAATGCCTGAAACATGATAGGAAGAAGCTTTAACAAATCTCATGCGCGCGTAAATACTGCTGTTCGATTCCAGCTGGCATTAAGATTTAATAAAAGTTTCTGCTAGCCACCACTCAAGAGCTCTTTCAGCTTATCTCTTGATAACACTCCCTTATCACCAAACATTAGACACATACATAACTAGAACCATTCTAGCAACTTGCGCACACATGAGGACAGCGAACAATATTATTCATACCGTCTTTTACACTTGCAAAGTCCAAAACGATTGCGCCTATATGCAATAAGACACGTATGACTGCTACGCGCAGTACCTACTGATCTGTCCCATCATGCCGCATGTACAGTATCGCAGAGTTTATACACGTCGAGCTTCAGCGCTGTGTTGAATTCTCGTATAATAAAGAAATCATGGATCGAATCTCCTTATCTTTTCCATCTTTTTGCGTTACAAAAGCTTTTGTAATTCCTATCCCCCCGGTGTTATACCCAACCCTTAGGAAAGATTCCGAATTGGTTTCGCAATATCGTATCTCAGCAGGCGCGGAAGACTCTCTTAGCTAAAACTTGGCCATCGACATCCGGGATAGCTCGACACAATCGCCGTGGGCTATCCATTAGGGTCTTGCTTACTGACTCATTCGAAGAAAAGGCTATGACAGACTGCTAGAGACAACTCGTGGTATCATCCTGTATAACTCCATTCGCTAGATTTCTAGTACTTACTAAGTGATCACTATCCTCTGGTCGTACTTGTCATTAAAACGCCTATCGTTAAATACGAGAGCGGACTCTCCTATATCATCTAAAGGTGTCGCATACTAGTATGTAACACCACCACACTCGGACTGAAGCGTTTCCTCAGGGCTTGAGCGTCGCTACTATGAAAGATGTATTACTATTGCTCGCAATCTAATGGACATCTCGCGTACTATCTATCCAGTGAGTTACCATTTTCTCATCAATGTTCTGACATTTTTGATGACTCGCTTGACATCCCCGCTATTATGGTCTACCTAGCCTGGTGGAAGGCTGCCTCTTCTTCACTAGTAAGATGTCAACTTTCAACTAAGTCTATGGAAAATAATTTTGCACCATGGCAGTGAGAGATTCCAATAGAGCTTTCTCACGATTAGCTCTACTACACACGAGCTTAAACCTCAGCTAGGTACCTTTCAAGATGAAAAGAGGGAATCGAAAGTAATACATTAGCAATCTTCACACACTCCGCACAGCCCTACCTTGCGAGCGAGTTTGCTTACGTCGGCCGAGCGGAGTAGCCATCTTCTTGTAATCTACTTATACACAGGGTACAACAGATCTTCATAACCAACTTACTCTATGATTACCGCTTAACACACCTCCATCCAAGCATATAAGACCATTTGAAAAATGACTTTCAGCGTTTCCGCAGCTGCGTGTGAGAGTTGCTCTATTACGCCTTCATCTTCGCCTCAACTCTGCTGTCCTGAGATCGAATCTACTAATAATTGTACATCGCGCCCTAAAATCCAGACAAGAGCTAGCGAGAGGTAGGCGTACGTAGACCTTTCCGCGTGCAGAATTGTCCGAATGAGGCGAAGAAGCTCCAATCACACTATAAGAGCGTTAGATCCTCATAAACTAGCGATCCGTATCGGTCACAAGCTAGCACTTCTCAGAGCTATGGAAACACACAACTCCGGTAACTAAGTGTGCAATCCAATGTGAATCAACTCTCTGCTTACGAGAAGGGAATGAACATCATCCGCAAACAAGTTTCCATCTCGTTTCAAAACCTCCAAAACCTCTAGCACAGACTAACTGAGTACTCTGCATTTAAAGCAAGATCCCCTCAGTAGATCGCTACGATATGAACTGCGGTCCTAGTATTGAAATTAGACAAGTTAAAAGACATCCTATATTTCCGTTCACACAAACCATGCAGCAATGTGACTCTATATATCAATCACTGAACGAAGGATAATTGACACCGTTACATTCCTTCATACCCACCTATCGATTCGTAGGTCCTGACACCATCTCAATCTTCCAAATCTAGCCATTTACACAAGCTCACAAATAACTAGCATTCAAAACCACTGTACTCACACTCCGCGGCGAGAACAAAGTTCACGGTGAACTTTACCACCATTCGTCCCTACTGACCTGAGCTCTAAAACAGCAGTAGACATATTATGAGTGCTATCTCCGCTATTCCTGACCGCAAACCTCTCCTATACGCGCATGCGTAAAACCGCAATCTCCGCTCCAGGTGACAGGCCCTTGCCACGCTCCGTAAGCTAATGGATGAGCATTCTATTTAAATTTTATACAGTACTTCTAGTCACTAGCTTAAGCAAAGGTCGACTGCGATCGAAGTTTAGCCTTTATCTTAATACCACTCTGAATATCTACTTTGACGACCTTTCAATAATGAAGAACTAAACTAGCACACAGCAACATAAGACTACTCAAATCTAATTGAGTCGAAACGAGGATAATGAGCGGGACCAATCGATAATCTTGAATCAGCGAGACTAACCCATGTGCGTGTGTTTTTAAAGAAAAGGGATTAATATTACAAATGTGAGCAAATACGAATAAATACATAAGAGTGGTCTTGTCAAGGAATATGAATTCGAGAAATTGGCAAGTTATTTATAGCCTTAATCTGCCGTAAAAATTGAAGCATGAGGGAGGGTATGAAGAGGTTTGCAATCAGGAAAGAAGCAAGACGCACCCACAACTGTCCCCTTTTAGAGTCCGTCCAGTAACACTGAAGTAAATCCAACATGAATGCGGAATGATGCTTTAACAAGGCAGAAGGGTCTAGTTTGTGGGGGAGAGAGAGAGAGAGGTCAGGTCTGCATGGCAAATGTAGGGAGCAGGGAATAGCCATAAGAGAAAGGCAGCACCTTTTGCCAAAGGGATGTTGAAGAAGTTAATGAATGTTAAGAACTGTTTGCAAATGGCCAGTTAATAGGATTCTGAGGAATCTCCTGCAAATCGGTGTCCAAGCAGACGGATTGGAGTTTGGAACCAAAAATAATGTGCACAATGATATAGTTCCCTCGATAGAGAGAGTGGCATCAAACATTGGATTCAACTTCAAGGCTCAACCCGGGGGAACGATCGAAGGCTCCAGCTTAGATATCACCTCGTTTTGGATGGGATTCTAACAGGTCTATAGAGTTCGGGAACCTGACCCATATACTACACAGCCATTAGCCGACTTCGATCGGATTGGGCGATATTAGAGACGTAAAAGGCACTTGTGATCAGCACCCCAAGATTTTGAGGCGAGATGACGTAATAGGTCAAGCACGCGATGACATGTCGTTTTCAGGAGTTTAATATGCGGTGCGTATGTTAAGTGGTCATCTAGAATGACTCAAAGAGTCCTAGAAATTTAACTTGTGAAGTTACAGGAATGGGCGAACCATATAAGGTTAGGTTTGCGGGAAGAAGGTGACAGGTTCTTCTATTCCATTTTTTCTTAAAAAGTACTGTCGAGGTTTTTGCGGGTGAGAAATGGAAGCCATGGAAATTACTCCATTGTGAAATATTCTCAATAGTTAGTTGCCGTTGAAGAAGTTGAAAAGGCAGCCTGCCACCGGCTATATATAGAGCCAAGTCATCAACATAGAAAAATTGACCATCACTGGGATAGAAGTAACGATGCCATTAAATTAAATCGTTGAGCAAACAGTTATACACTTAGAACACTACCCTGCGGAACGCCTTCATCCAGAGTAAAGTGGCGTGACAGAATAAAAGAGCACTGAACCTGGATATATATATTTGACAAGAGGGCATTTAATAAAAAGGCGGAGTTTACGCAAACCGAGCGTGTGGAGTTTAAGGAAAACTCCAGTTCTCTACGTTGTCAAACTTTTTTAAGATAAAAAAAGACATCAACAACCAAATTGGAAGTTTGAAAAAGCCTGGCGACTCCAGAACAAAGAGAAGGCGGCCTGAAACCATTTTCTTCATTAATTTACAGGTATGGACAGGTCAGCGAAATTGGTCTTTGGTTGTCCGCCAACTTCGGATCTTTCCCAGGTTTGGGGAAAGGGATTGCAAAAGCTGCAGTCCAAATAAATGGAAAAGAAGATTCGATCCAGATTCTGTTGTACAGGTCCAGCAAAAACGCTGATGCCGAGGAGTGAATATGACAGAGCATAATGTACGAAATCGTGCCTGGGCCAATGGCATCGTCTTTGCTATTCGCCAATGCAGTTTGATACTCTGCAAGTGTAAAAAGACGGTTATAGGTATGATCTTCCCCTTTCGCTGTTGAGAAGTCTGGCAGTGCAGTGTTAGTTCTCAATTTTTGAAAGGCTTCAGGATAAGGGAAAGAACTCGAGTGCTAGCAAAACTATAACCTAATGAATCTGCAACAGCAGCAGGAGCGGAGATCGTGTCGGTTATATCATGCCCATAATAGAGGAATGTGGGTGAGGAGTTGTTGGAGCGACGAGATATTTTGTGGGAGTTGTAAAGTTGACATTCGAAATATAAGTTCGTAAATATTGTTTAGGTATTTGGCGATTAATTCACCTAGATCTCGCCTCAGCTGCTTTAAAAATAATCATGTTTGGGGTGTTACGGTTCTTTTGTATTGCCTTAGAGTTTTTTCTCTCGCTAGTTGTGCTCAACTATTGGGACGCCTCTTCGGAAATTTGCGAAAGCAAGCCTCCGGCTGCGTGGATGACAACTTGTTAGAAAGAAGGAAAGGCATCATTCAACAAGTCGGAAACCGCTTATTGAAGGGAGAAATTGGGATAGCTGTAACCTGATAAAAAGGAGCCTACTCCGCTCGGCCATGACGCTGGCTGGAGTTGGATTTTAACATGGGGCTCAGTACAAGCTCATTTAAAGCTACTGGATAATGATCACTGCCGTATAAATAATCAATGCGGGACCAGGTAAAGCGATCCATAAAGGAATGGGACAAAAGGAAATATCAATGCAAGGAAGAGGGTGTGCGTGTTTAAATCAATTAAGGATCCTGTGTTCAAGGCATCCAAGGAAATTAGTTTAGAAATCTACAAGGATCTTGGACTACAGTTGATATAAGTCGCCCTATGAAGGTGGCGGAGGTTAAAGTTCCTAGTATAACAAGCGATAGGGTGTGCTTAAAAAATCACTAAATACTTTAGTCAACTCACTACTCGAAGCCAAGGTAGATCGAGCCAGATGTAAGGTCGGTGGACCAAATGAAGTTCGTGCTGCCATCGGCAATGTAAAGTTCAGTTGAAGAGGACGGAAAATACGGGGACAGATTTAATGAATGAGTATTCTGCAACTCTCCTATCATTGTGTCATTTTTTTTCTATAGAGATTAGGGCGATTTATTTTCCGACGGTTAAAAGAAGTCGTAATGACATAGTCGAAGTTCCTGCAACATATCTCTTAACTCAACAAATGATAATTAGTTTGGAACTAGTTATTCAAAGTTAAAAGTTTATTTCGATAAATCCATTCTACGAAAGTTTGCAAACTACCTTGTTTAAATATGTTTAAGTTTGGTATTTTGAACATTGTCTATTGGCTAGGGTAATGGTTGGAGGTTGATTCAGATGGAGAGGTAAAGCTGAGACGTTGGTCTCGACGAGGGCCAACAAATCCTGTGTAAAGAATAGTCATAAAGAACAAGCAGATTTGGTCACGTAACCGTTTTGGGAGGAGGTTTTCAGTGGTATTTGTGAAGGGGCTTTTCCATAACTTCCGAGATAAAATTATAGTCAATACCAAAGTCCATCTTATTTTGTGGATTTGGTTGGTCGTTGGAGAGCAACCTGGGTGCTCATGTTTAGATGAGAGCGATATCAGTAACTACCAAGCAATTGCAGATTAGAAAAGTGTGGGGGATATGGGGTTGTTTCCATGAAGAGAGGAGGATGTCACCAGAAAGTGCCATCTTTTTGAAAAGGTTTGGAGTTGCGATAATTCGATCCTGAGATATTGGATTCTTGGGTTGCCAAGTCTGAATACTGGAGATTTTTTGCAATTAAGTCATCAGGGGGGGGGGATGTGATTTTGGGAGACCTGACAATTTGATGTGAGAAGTGGAGAGCTCTGGGTCCCCTTTCATGCCGCCAACAGATCCAGAACGTTTATAGCGTTTGTGGCGTTTACGTTGGACGGTTTTCCATTCACCTCTCGGAAACGCAGGAAGCATTAGAAAGAGAGTGGGTTGTCACATCAATCTCTATTTGGGAGCTATTATCCATTTCATCCGCTAAGGAATAGAATCTTTTAGGGAGTGCTGAGATAGGAAATTCGGAAGAAGAGTTATGAGGATTTAGAAGAGCTAGAATAATCTTGCAAACTATTAAATTGTTTACATCTAAGGTTAGTTTGTTTTGGTTTAGAAATTTGAATGCTTTGTATTTTAACTGAAAATCTTTAGCTTGGTGATTATTTTCTTCTTTGTGTTTAGGAGCATCTTTTCCTAGGAATTTGAGAAATAGTGGGAGGCGGATTAGAGGATAGACACACAGTCCTCTTGTGCAAGTTTGGCAAGCCTATCCGGTAAGTATGGGGCAGTGTCTTGGCAAGAAATATTTTTCAAGCTTTGTGCTGGATGAACCAACTTAGTTTCATTGTTGGTTAGTTGAAAACTAGTACTCGGGATAGGGTTGTTGATGTCGTTTTGGACGGGAGATTTGATCAAGGGCTGCTTTTGTACTATTTGAGAAGTCGGTTGTGGACAATACTTGCAGGCAGCTTGCAGTAACTGCCTTAGTTTCGCCTGGGATTGTTGGGAGGAAGTTTCACTGTGATGAGTTGAGTCAGTGTTAGCACGAGAGGCATGGGAGCTGCGGCATTGTAGCATAGATTTCCTTTGTCTTTAAGATAATTTCTCACATTTAGCTTGGTGTATGGCATCCACTCACTGCTCCAATTTTTTTTGTATGGTACATAACCAAAACCTGTTCGAAAGGTAAGATGGGCATTTGAAGAAAAGAGCACTGTGTGGGTCTCCGCAGTTTTTGCATGGGGAGCTACCCCAATGTGAAATACTCTCAATAGACTGGGCGTTCCCCTAACAGTGTTTCGGGATACCACAGTTGACATTTAAGCACGTCTAGGTCGGGATAGACGTGCTAAACTATAACTTGTGAACCATAATTTTAACCTTAGAATGGGAAAGGGGTATAAGGTCAGCAGTTAAACGATGAATTTGGGTGTCAGGCGAAGTCCCGACAGTGGAAATCTTATAAATTTTGTATAAAAAAATCTTTTTCTGCTGGAGATCTCTTTAAAAAATACAGCAGTAGCTTCGTCTTTCTGCTCAAAATAATTAATAGTGCCTTGAATGCGTTTTTTATTTCATCAGGAGTATAAATAAAGAGTAATGTTTCCGAGAGAGGTTAAAGATGACAAAATTGAACTTTGTCGGTAGTAGCTTGACCACGAGAAGTGACTCATTTCTCATAAATGTGACTGGCAGGGTCTTCACTCTCTAAGCTTCTTTAAAGTGCATCGCCTAAGAAAAATATTCTTTGTTCAGTAAGAGCTTTGGAGGTCGGATCGCAAAAAGTAATATATCGGGAATGGTATAGCTGGCATTGCCGGAAAGGAGCAGCATATGGAGTAAACAAGCGAGTACGACTTTGACGGGGACACCTTTGCGGATGACTAACCGTGTGGCACAATGTGTGTTAGGGACATAAAGACGACGAAACCACTAGGTTATGCAAAGAACCGTCAGGTGTAGGAGAAGGAAGAAAAAAGAATACTGCTGGTAGTAGTAATAGGAACCGAGGTGAGGTCAGGCTTGGAACCCGACGGATGATAATTGTTTGTTTGTTGTTAAACTCACTTTGATTTAATAACGTTTTTCTTTAATTGAGTTTCAATAAAAATGATTGATTCCAAACTGGCTCCATGAAGAACAGTTGACAATTACAAAAAAGTAAAATAACAATTGAATATTTAAAAGGAGAAAAAAAACCTTTGGTGGCCCGTCTCCCCGCAACAGGTTACAGGCCAGAGACCCACACAACTCCCGGACCCCACCGCCGTAGGGGCCTGTTGATGTGAGCCTCGTGAAGACCTTTCGTAACTCTACGTCAGTTTACCCTCTGTGTACCGCACAGCACGTTATGTCTTCTCGTAGAGCCCGAGATTTACCCAAAGTGTAGAACAGCCTCCTCAGTGGTTAAGCAAACAAGGCTCAGGTTTCCTACATTTGGCGGCCCGGTCAGAGGTGAGTTAAAAGACCAGTTTTTCTCCTGTACCCTCATGCACGGGGAGGAAATGTGAGGAGAGCTGAAAACCCATGCGGGAAGAGCAAGTGTGTTGGGAATGACCGGCTGGAGACCGAAGAAAAAGTGGATTGAGTTCGAAAAGAATGTCTGCAAGGGAGAAATGTGAGTTTGCAGAGGCGAGAAATAAAGGTGCATAATAGGAGTGACTGCGGGTTTGGCGAGGGGGTATGGTTGTTGGCCCCATCCTGGCCATGGATTGAACCCCACACTGACGATATACATAGTGAGGGTCGTCGCGGTCCCGTGAAGCTCCTAGGATTGATTTTCTAACTACGACGAGTTCTTCACTAATAGGTATAGAAGGGGCGGTAAGGCTGGGCTTTCTTTTCGTACCTTAGTCATATTCTTCTACTATTTCTGTTTTCGGGAGTTGCTTACGCCCATCTTGGGAAATAAAGGTGTATATATATATATATATATATATATATATATAATAATATATATAATATATATATATATATATATATATTAATATTTATATATATATATATATATATATATATATATTATATATATAATATATATATTATATATATATATATATATAATATATATAATATTATATATATATATTAATATATATATATATATATATATATATATTATTATATATATGAAGTATGTGTTCGATGTTAATCAGTGAAGGGGTTACGATTGGGATTATCGGATCATTATGTTATTTTATGTAAAATTAAGTTAGTGGGAGCTTGGATGGAGAGTAATAATAATAAGGAAGCGGTAGAATTAAGAGTGAAAAGTTAAATGAACAAGGTAAATAAGGATAAATTTAAAAGCGCTTGCAAATAAATAGTTGAATGTGAACAAGTTGAAAACTGAACAAATCTTGAAGCAAGTGAAAGAAGTGGTTCTTAGTAGTGCAAAAGAAGTATGTGAATGTGCTAAAGTAGGAAAGTAAGAATATTAAGTGAGTGGTGGAATGAAGGGTGATCAAGCGTTAAGTAAAAAAGAAAGCTTGTTAAATTACTAAACCAATGATGAGATCTCAAAAGAAAGATGTTTGGAATTGCATAAGGAGTTTAAAAAAAGGATACTAAAAGAATCACTGAACTGGAAAAGGTCATGACGGTAATTGACATTGGAATAGGAAGATGATATGGGGACTTACAAGAAATAGGAAGCTCTTCTTGGAAGGAGTCGCGAAAGGTTAAGAATGAAATAAGGGAATTGCTTAGAATAATGAATAGGATGGTGCTTCGTAACTGAGGAAATGGATGCGAGTGTGGAGGGAACACTTCAAAAATCTTCATAACATTGCATAATGAAAGAGTATAGTGAATGTGTGGGTTTGTAGGTGCAAGAAGGAATAGGTTTTGGGGATGAGGCCATTAGTAGGGAGGGTGGTAGTGAAAAATGTGAAAGATAAAATAGATGAAGCACGTCATGAAAGTAATGTGAAATGATCAGAACGAACGAGATGTGACTGAGTGAATTTTGAAGTTGCGTAACAAAGCTTTTTATGGAGGGTTATAGTTCCGAGGATGGAGGAGAGCAGTAATAGTACCCATTTATAAAAGGTAAAGGGGATAAGGTAACTGTAGGAAATTATAAGGGAAATAATTTATTGGGTGGTATAGGAAAGTATATGCTGGTATTTTTGGTAGAAAGAGTGCGTCGAGTGATGAAGGGGGAAGCAAGGTGCGTTTAGAAGTGGTAGGAGATGTGTGGATCAAACCTTACATTGAAGCAAATGATTGAGAGAATGAGAGAAATAATAAAATTGATGAACGTTTTATGGTAAGGGGTATATGAATAGAATTAATAGGGAAGTTCTATGGCAGGTGTTGGTGGTAGACTTTCTGAATGAATCAAAAGATGTATGACGATAGTGAATCGTAAGTATAATAGAGTTGATTGGGATTGTTTAATTAATGCAGGCTGAGGTCAGGGTATGTGTTTGTCTCCTTGTTTTATTCAATTTGTAATGGATGGTTTGAAGATTTTGAAAGTTAGCGACTTTAGAGCAATTATTTTTATGATGGGAATGGAATGAGTGGAGTTGCCCCTATCCTATTATATGCGGATGATTGGTTTTGTGTGAACGAATCGAGAAAAGTTTGAAGAGCTGGTAAAATGGTGAGTAACGTAGAATGAAGAGTAAGGTTATGTTGTGGATTGAAGACAGTCCTCGCGGTGAAGGTCTGGAATAAAGGTATAGATCTAAAGTACATGTTGTTCAGATGGACATGCTAAGGGCATGTTAGATGTGGAGAAGAATTGATAAAATGAGGAAAACGCATTAGGGGTTGTATGGTGTGAAGAAAGAGTAAATTAGAGGATAAATGAGAAGGTTGGTCACAGAGGGTGGATGATAGTCAGTTTGTTAGCGGGTGTATAGTGGTGAGTGAGTGGCTGGGATCGCCGCTGGGAAGACCGAGAAAAGTGGATTGAGTAAGTAAGAATGCCTGGGGAGAGGAATGTGAGTTTGGCGTAGGCAAGAATTAAGGTGCATAATAGGAGTGAATGACGAAGTTTTTTGAGGAGTATGGTTGTGGCCGACCTGGCCAAGGAAAGTCCTATACATTGACGAGAATGCCAAGCGTGGTTCCGGTCGGTCCTGAAGGGTCTAGGGGGATTTTTCTGATCTTGCGGGGGTCTCTACTAATGGGTAAGGAGCGTAGGTTGGCTTCTTTTCGACTTGCGTCATATTTTCTACCTATTTTTCTGTTTCCAGTGCATGCTACCCACCCAGCGGTGAAGAGAAGTGGTGATGTGATATAATTTTATATTATATAATATTATATATATAATATATTATAAATTAATATATATTATATAATATATATATATATAATATATATTATTTATAATATTATATATATATATATATATAATATTATATTATATTATCAAAAGTGGCAATTCTCAAGAATCAAATTTTTTGCTGATCTGCATCATAATTGAAATCTATAGGCATTGTCCTATCACTAAAGAACTCGATTCAAACCTTAAAAATATTTTAAATTATACGAGTTAATTCCTATTTGCTTGTAGCAATAACATTTGATTTTGTATCAAGCATATCCGATTATATATATATATTTAAGGTACAAGATAAAAATAAATATAAACACTAATATTGCATATTTAATTCTAACTTTAACAAGGATTGCATATGATTTCTGAACTACTTTCATATTCACATATGTCTAATGCAACCTCACAACTTTCTCTTACAACTATAGAATCATCATTAAGAAACTCCTTTAAGACTTTATTAGCAGTTTCACTTCCTATACTGCCGAGAGCTTCAACAGCTTCATGTCTTACCATTGGATTTTCTTCATTGTTCCTTACAACTTGAATTAAGTCTTCTTCAACGTCTCTTAAAGCCATTTGACCTAAAACAAAAGCAATTTCATGTCGAAAAAGTGCACTTGAGCACAAAAATCCTTTTGCTAATACTTTTGCACTATCTGGCATATTCATGTTTCTTAATGAGAACATTGCTTTGTATCGATCAAATAATGGAAGGGAATCGTCAAGGAGTAATTTTTCAAGTAGAGAAAGATTCAGTACCTCAGAAGGTGGTGAGGGATCGACGGATAAAAATAAATCACTAGAATTTTTATTTTTATTTTCATTATTCTTTAACCACTGTATACGACATAGAGCCAAAACACAAGTCTCTGCAACTTCAGTAACTGGGTCATTACTATAAAGTTTTAAAAATTTTTCTGCTGACGGACATCCTATGGCCCCAAGGGCTTCACCTGCTTCATGTCTTACCATTGGATCTTCTTTAACATCCTCCAATATTTTAATTAATATTGGGATAGCTTTTGGATTACCTATTTGCCCTAGGCAGTACGCTAATTCATGTTTCAATAATGCTGAAGAATCTGATAAAGCAGAAGATATTTCTTTAATTGATGTTTCACCACCTATATTCCTTAGAGTGAATAATGCTCTAAAACGCTCTTTTAGAGGTCTATTATTATTTCTGAGAAGACATCCAATTTCCTGTATCTTTGATTCTGAAACCATAATTATAACCTGAAAAAAATAAAAGAACATCAGATTAAATAAATACCTAATCTTATGCATAATCATAAGATTCTTCAAGCACATTTAAATTTGAAAACTTAACACATCAAATGATGAGAGGGAAAGTTACAATGGCCCGATTTACAAGATAAAACGCACGAACGATTTCCTAGAATATAATATATATATTATATATAAATTATAATATATATATATATATATATATATATATATATAATAAGTATACTTAATCACTACTATATACTATATAGTATTGGTCATGCTTCTACCTATATATAATATATATCATATAGTTGATATATAAATAAGGTATATATATATACCTACTATATATATATATTATATATATAGTAATATATTATATATATATATATATATATAGTAAGACCCTACGTAACTTACCTGCCAGACTCTTGGGGATGGCAGTAGTAGTATATATATATAATATATATATATATTAATAAAAATTTATAATATATAATAATAATAAATCGAACCACGATACGATGACGAAAAAGATGGGTGACCGAGGCCCACCTCTTTAAGAAGGATAGAGTGAATTTTCGGTCCATCTCATAAATAAAATAATAAAAATAATAACAAATAATTTTTTTCGTCATCATAATATATAATAACCATGCAGAATTACATACAAGTTTTATTAGATAATCTTTAAATTACTTCGGAAAGAATATATTTTATATTTTTAAAAAAATATATATAAATTAGTGGTACAAAATGCACCTGATCCATTGAGGGAATTTCACATTTTGTTAAGAATGTGAGTTTTTTTTTAACTGTTTAAAATGAAAAAATTGTGGATGGATTTATAATTATTTTTTCAGTGTATACACTCGAGTATGTTAGCGTTAAACTTCTAAAGCAAAGTAAATTTTTGTCCAAACAGTATTAGTGGCAAAATCACGGGGAAAGGTCCTTAACTTGATCCGATTCACCCAGGCCTTTTAAAAAAAAAAACATTCGATATTTGGAAGGGTTGAATCGGACCACTCAATTTGTGTTTTCACTATTTTATCATTTTATTGTACATTATTGTATTATGATTATAATTAATATGTTAAGTTTAATGAATTAGTGTACTTTTCGTTCTCCCAATTTATCAAAATAAAAAGTAAACAATGAAATTTATATAAAAAATACAATTCCAAAAATGCCAACTTTTGGTACAGAAGATCAGATCCAATCTGCGACTCAGACTTATTTTTATATCTTATTTTTATGTATCATTATTTGAACATTTTAATTACTTATTACGAATTTTATAATATTATAAACATTATATTTATTAATTAAGAAAATATAAAATTATTAAAATGAAATTTATACGTAAAAGAGGAATTTAACAGATGGTCCGATTCACCCCCTTCATAATCTCCAGCTCGAAACAAAACCCTCCCTCGGGTCAGGGCTGAAGAGAGTTTATTATATATATACTAAATAACTTATAATTATGTAGAATATACGAAAAACTTATTTATTATGGTTATGTGTTAGATAGTAAGAGCGAAACCTATTCCCTTACACGGTCAATAAATTACAAATTCCAGAAAAATGCAATTGGAAAGAAGCGGTTGAATATGAAGCTCATCTTAAAATTTGTTATCTCGATACCTGATGCTATATATATATATATATAGTACGATATGTATATTGTATATATATATATATAATATATATATATATATATATATATTATATATATATATATTATATATATTATATATATATATATATTATATATAAGAAGGAAATTAATTAAATTGCAAGCTGAAAACAACGGTTTCAAAAGAAAGTTTTAAAAAATAACGGCGATTTTCCGTATGGCAAACATCTCATGTGTCACAACGAGAATATGACGACAGGGGCAGGCTCGCCTGTCTTTAATAATCATATAGCAAGATATAGGATAGTATTTTATTGTTCAGCTACGGCCTATGTGACGTATGCAAAGTTAAACAGTGGTTAGGCAGGCAAAGCATATAAACAGCTCATTTTTGGTTTTATATTTCTTTAAGATTTTGTAGATTAGTTTTTATGTTTTTATTAATATATATTAACATTTTTTTATAATTTTTTATTTCTTTTTTTTCTTAATATTAATTTCGTTCTATAAAAATAAAGATGTAAGGCAATGCCTACCAGGCCTATCCCTTAACTACGCCACTGATAGTATAATAGTGGGGAAATATAAATAAAGCTCAGTGTTGTTACTAGGATTCAAATAATGATGATAATAAAAATATACAGCATTTCTGTATATACAATGTTTTTACACAAAGCTCATAGCCTTAGAATACTAAAAAAGATGAGCTGATTAAGTTATACCTTAAATGAGAATTCAGACATTATTTTGACATAACTGAGGCATGGGTTTAATGAAGAATTATAGGGAGACTCCTTTCAGGAATATGAATAGACGGATATTCACATTTATTTTTATACCACGTAAAGGAGAGAAAATTGGTGGTGTGGCGCTTTATAATGTTAATAAAAGTGCAATATTCAATCGTGTTATTTTAATAGGATCTGAACTTAAATGAATTTCTTAGTATATTGTAATCGGTTTGAGTGGGTGATATGAATATTCTTTATATACAAGTAAATCATATAGGAATAGGGGCTTTTATAGACCTCCTGGCTCAGAGTCAAGATTAGATGAGGAAATTCGTGAAGAAATTAAGACAAGGCATGCCACTCAGTTAAAGGAAAAGGTATGATAAGTCATAATGGGTGATTTTAATTTTTACCGGGGCATTCATGGAATTCCTTGGATCTAATTATAGTACTACATAGTTAATGATAGTATAGTTTCTGCATTCTATAAAATTGTTAATATATACTAGATAACTTTTTTGGCCAGATGGCCCATAAACCCACAATGAATACGATTATAGCACTACTAGATCTTAATATATATACAAATATTTAAGTAAAGAGTTTGATGAAAGTTAGAGTGAGTGATAAAGTTAACAACTTATGATGTAACCATTAATATAATTAGATTAATATGAAATGTAATATCTGCGAGCCCTCAAATAATAATGCAATGTTAAATATAGGGAAAAGATCTTAATGATTTACCCGAATAATCGGCGATTTTACCAAATTTTGAGGGACATGCTTAAGTTACAACTAACTGTGAGATAAAAGAGTTTAAGACCATAAACTGTTTTATATGTTTAATGGGAACATTTTTTTTAAGCAAAATTTTAAGTGAATATTCAGTCAGTATTGTATTAGGGTGACGAAGAGAAAACCTTTTTGGTGGCAAGAGTAAGGAAAACCGTTTGGTGGTAAATTAGTAAGAGTAATAAGAGAACGAGAATTTTTAAGTGAGAAAAGCGAAATGTTTTAAATTATTCAAAAGTAGTAGTAGAGAAGAAGAAGATTTAGAAAAATTATAGGAAAAATAGAAATGAATCTAACCAGTCAAAAAGAGGGGCAGAAATTAATTTTAGCAAGGAATAGTAAGTAATAAGATTCTGAAGAAGTTTTTTAGCTTTATAAATTTAAAAGTAAGAATATGGCAATTGGTCCAATTGAAAATGATGATAATTTAAGACTAAGAAAAGAAATGAGTCAAATTTCAATGCTTTATTTGCTTCAGTGTTTACTTGGAAAGATTAGATAATAGTTTGGAGGACTAATTAGTTCTTGTATTTGCAATGTTAAAACACAAATAGGACTTACAGAATTTGAATTTTGAGGTAAAAGATTAATAAAATGTTTATAGTCAGTTAATTGACCCATAGTAAAAGCTGCAGGCCCTGATTGGTATATAAGAATTCTGAAAGAGGTAGTACCAGCATTGCCATAAGGCAACTATGTATTATGGATTTTTAAGCGATAATATCTATAACATTTGGCTGACTAGGTAACCAGATTGACGGAAAATGGCATATGTTGCTGCCTTATGCATAAGAAAGGTAGTACAAGGAAGATTATTGTTGGAATATATAGGCCAGTTAGCTTACAAGAACTCCTTTAGAACTACTGGAAAGGAAGTAGGAGAAAAAGGTCATATAGAGAAAAATAGATATCTTCAAAGAGGCAAATTTTGAATCCCAGCAGCACGTTTTCAGAAAGGGTAGGTCATGGTGAGGAGTAACCAGGTCTTATGGAAATACTAATACTGACTGCATCACGTAGAGAGATCCAGTTGATATTAGTATATATTTAGACCTTTAGTAAAGCTTTTTGATAAGGTTCCCCCACATAATGGTCATGATTGAGATAAAAAGTTATTAGCCAATGTGGATGATACGGTGTGAGTGCTACATGGGGGTTGGATTAAAGAGTGGTTGACAAATAGAAAACAGTCAGTGGTGAGTACTAAACTAAATGGGAATAAAACATCATGGGAAATAGTGAAGAGTGGGTTGTCCACAGGGTTCAGTGCTGGGGCCACTATTGTTTCCCATATAAAATATTAATTATGGATTCTTATCTTACTAAGATTATTTGATTTAAGTTATATGACAGATGAGCTCACCGTCTTACAACGGATACGTTCTAAGTGGTGAACGATGCATTCTAAAGATGTCAAAATTGATCTTGATAAATTCTTCGTGGTGGGCAGATAAGTGGCAAATGGAATATTTAATATGTAAAATAGTGGTAGTTTGTTCTTCACCTATGGTACCTCAAATGAAAAGTTAATATTTAACTACGATATGAATGGGGATGCTTGAGTCTGTGGTGAACCACGAACATAAGATTTGGTGTGATTTCATATTGCAGTAACTTTGAATAGAGCTAATTCAGCTGATGTCTTATAGGAAAGCTCAGAAATTAAAAGCTAAGAAGATGCTGGGCATATATAAAAGCGCAATGCTTTACAAGAGCAAGGAAGTAATAAGTAAAAACTGTATTAATAGCTATGTGTAAGGCCGGAAGTAATATAGAGATATTGTAGCAACAAGTTTGCGTCACGTTATTTAAACGAAGGACTTAGGTCATGTATGGTCTGAGAGAGGCCAACATAGAGCCATACAGGTATTGGTTTTCTGGGTTTGAGGTGTAAGCAGCTATGAGGAAGAGGCTGAATGAGGTTAGGAATGATTTTCTGATAGAAGCGCGATTTCTCAGATGGGAACATTGAATACAAAGTTCGTACAAGACTATTTACATCTATTGATATATTGATTAATTACAGAGACAATAATTTTCATAAGTACGAACATGGACCAGGTGCCCAGGGGACATTAATAAGAAAATTAAGAAGAAAAGATGCATCTTGATATAAGAAAGCATGCATTCAGTAATAGGGTTGTTAAATTTTGGAATAGTCTGCCAGAGGAGTTGTTGAGTGACTCGATTGCACCATTTAAGAAAGGATTTAGATTCGTTTCATGCATGGGTGGGGTATCATATAATAGTAGTTGACGAAGCCAATGGCGGGGTTTACTTAAGTATAATGAGTAGTGTGATTAATCGTTACGATGGCATGTTGACCATAACTTTAGTTATTTAACTAGCATGCACCAAATACGATGTTGGATTGGTTGTGAGGTATCATTTTATTATCATTAGTTTTGACTTAAATCCCATTAATTTGGTGGATTTGTAGTTACAACAAATTGTGACAAGCGCCTAGGTGTGCTTTTGTGGATTTGCCGCATGAAGCATGTGTTGGGTAGGTGGTTGACTGGGACAGTCTTCAGAGGGGCCAATGTGGCTTTTTACTGTCTCATATATTCTTAATGTCTTTTATAAGCTTAATATATATATATTAATATATATTATTATATTATAATATATTATATTATAATATTATATTAATATATATATATATATTAATATATACTTAATAATACTTATATATATATATATATATATAGTATATATTACGGTATATATATTATATATATACTATATATATATATATTAATTATTATATATAATTACACTGGTTTCAAATGGGGGATTAAAACTGGTGTGCTCGGTGGTGATTATAAAACTCGGGATAAGTTTAGAAAATGTGCTATATTTTCATAATTGCAAACCGTTATTAAATTGGGAAAGTTTCTTTTGTTAGAATAAAATCTTTAAACTGGATATTACAAATAATCAATAAAAAGATTTCATGATTTCAAAAAAATTTTCCCCCATTTGAGATAAATTTTTTTTTTTGAAAAACAATTGCAAAAAAAATGCTAAGGTCATGTACAATCTTCTAAGACTGAAACGAGAGCTCATCATTTCGCTATACTAACAGCATATATTGAATAGTTGTATAATTAAGAGGTCTCCATGTATGTAATTTGCAATTTAAGTGATATATTTTTTAAGTTTATATATAGTAGGTTCACTTTTGGCGGTTTAAAACTTAAGGTAGGGGTAAAAACTGGTGACGGAGTGAAACTGAAACAGATTAACTATTGATATTTCATGCTATAAATAATTTTTTTTTTTAGTTTTTAATTAATACTTTTAGATATATTATATAAATAGAAGTATAAATACCTAGGTATTTATTATATTACTATTGTTGTAGATTATATATTATGTTTGATTAATTATGTACGTTAAAAAGAAATTAGGCGCAACTTTACTAGATAATTAGGAGTCCGGCGATCTCCGAGACACTACAGATCTTAGAAGTAACCACATCAGCTAACTTTAGTCCAAACAAGCTTCCACAACTGTTAGAAAGATATAAAGAACATACAAATAATAAAATTCATTTAAAGAATCAAAAGGGATTGTTAAAACGCAACCTTCTTTAAA